>PVJC01034436.1:0-18778 GCA_004026665.1 Murina feae | reverse complement strand
CTGCCCAGGCCTGCATCCTCAGCCAGAGGTTACAGGCCTGGGCAGGGGTGGAGCTGGGACTGGAGGGTCAGGGGTGAAGCTGGTGACGGGACTGAACTACAGAGGAAACACCTTTTCTTAACGCTCATTGGCTAAGCTCCCTGTATGCCACTGGTAATATTCTTAGTAACTTGGATAATAAGAATCCCTAAAGGTGATCTAGGGTTTTTCCACCACACTCCTAGAGAAAAAAAATGAAGGTCCACTGCTGGAGGGCTAAGAAATGTCATATCCTGCCCTAGCCAGTTTGGCTCAGTGCATAATGCCTCAGCCTGCTGACTGCAGGGTCTGGGTTCAATTCTGACCAAGGGCATGTACCTAGGTTGCAGGCTCCTCCCTCACCCAGGCCAAGGTCAGTACATATGCAGGAGGCAACCAAACAAAGTGTTCCTCTCACTTTGATCAATTTCTCTGTTTTTCCCTTCTTTTCCACATTCTCTAAAAATCAATAGAAACATATCCTCAGGTGAGGATAAAAAAGAAAGAAATGTCATATCCTATGAAAGACACATCTTGAAAATGCCTAAAGAAAGTTGTTATTTCTTCATGATAAAGGGACTGGAGTCTATGTTGATGAAAACACCTTGGTGGCTGCGGTGACTGGCAGTGGCTTCAGCAGCGGAGTAATGGAGCTGGTGGCTTCTCCTGATTAGCCTGGTCGCCTCCCACAAAGGGAGGCCAGACTGCGGCTTAGGCCTGCTTCCCAAGAGGAGCAGGGAGCGGGCCTAAGCTGTAAATAGGATACACCCTCTGAGGGCTCCCAATATGTGAGAGGGGGCAGGCTGGGCTGAGGAACCCACCCCCAGTGCACGAATTTCGTGCACTGGGCCCCTAGTCCTATATAATAAAAAGGTAATATGCAAATTGACCCTAACAGCAGAACCACTGGGAATGACTGGTCACTCTGACACACACTGACTACCAGGGGGCAGATGTTCTCTGCAGGAGCTGCCCCTGGTGGTCAGTGCCCTTCCACAGGGGGAGCTCTGCTCAGCCACAAGCCAGGCTGACGGCTGTCAGTACAGCGATGGTGGTGGGAGCCTCTCCTGCTTCCTCAGCAGCACTAAGGATGTCCGAATGCAGCTTAGGCCTGCTCCCCACTGGCAAGTGGACATCCCCTGAGGGCTCCCAGACTGCCAGAGGAATGTCTGACTGCCAACTTAGGTCCAATTTCCTGGGGAGCAGGCCTAAGCCAGTAGGTGGACATCCTCCGAGGGATCTCAGACTGTGAGAGAGCAAAGGCCGGGCTGAGGGACCCCCCCCCCCCGCCAAGTGCACAAATTTTTGTGCACCAGGCCTCTAGTAATAAATATAATATGGGAGTGAATGGGCACTGTAAATCATAAAGTGCTTCATGATGTGAAAAAAGAGGCTGGGTTCCTTAAGACACAAGCCAAGGAGATGGGCACATACAGTTAGGAGACCAGTAATGTCCATCTCCATTCATCCCACAATACACACTGGACACCAACCACTTGGAGACACTGGAGCCCTGGGACAGGCAGCCCAAACAGCTGAGAAGGAGAAATACTTCTGATTTGCACTGTCCAAGATCTAGGTGCTTCCTAATTTCCAACAGGGCAGGGACTCTAGTTACCCACTTGCTAAGCTCAGAGAAGTGAAGCATGTTGGCCAAGGTCCCACTTGCTTCTTGGGGTGGTAGCTGAGAAACCAACTCAGGACACCTTGACAATCAAGTTTTCCTTTTTCCTCTTCTCCCTGAGCACTAACACATCTGCCAGCAACAGGAAGGGGAGGGAGGGAGACAGAACTGGGCAAATGCCTCCGAGGTGAAAGGAAGGGCAAGCAAGCAGGGAGAAGGCAGCCCCACTCCTCCTCCCAATCCAGCCTGTTCTAACAACCCAACCAGTCCACTACAACACAGACTCCCAACCTTCTCCCAAGGCACTATCTCCTGGCTCCACTGAGATCAGCTAAAACTGCACCATCCAATACAGCAGCCAGCAGCCACCTGTGGCTATTTAAATTTCAATTCATTAAAATTAAATACGGATGCTAATTGTCTTACAACGGGGTTAAGTACTAGTAAACCCATCATAAATTGAAAACATCATAAATTGAAATGTATTTAAAACACCTGATCTACTGCCCTGGCTGGTGTGACTCAGTTGGCTGGGTGTCATCCCATGCACCAAAAAGTTGCCAGATCAATTGCCGGTCAGGGCACATGCCTAGGTTGCGGGCTTTATCCCCTGGTAGGGGGCATGCAGGAGGCAGCTGATTGACGTTTTGCTCTCACATCGATATTTCTCTCTCTCTCCCTCTCCCTTCCTCTCAATAAACTACTTTTAAAAGTAGAAATAGAAAAAATAGATATTTAATAAAATAAAATGAAAACCTAACCTACTGAACATCACAGCCTACCTTAAATGTTCTCAGAACACGTACATTAACCTATAGCTGGGCATTATCTTGAGTTTCAAGTGTTAACTGCCTTCCAAAGGACCTAAGTGGACACACAGATGGCCAAGAAGCATATGAAACAAATAGAGGCCCGGTGCACGAAATTGGTGCACTTGGGGGGAGCAGGCCTAAACTGGCAGTCTGACATCCTTAGTGCTGCCATGAAGGTGGGAGAGGCTCCCACCACTGCCACTGTGCTCACCAGCCGTGAGCCTGGCTTCTGGATGAGCAGCGCTCCTGCTGTGGGAGTGGCACTATGTTGAGCGTCTTCCCCCTGGTGGCCAGTGTGTGTCATAGTGACTGGTCATTCTGCCATTTGGTCAATTTGCATATTAGCCTTTTATTATACAGGATTATTATATTGGATGCTCAAAGTCACTGATCATCAGAGAGATGCAAATTAAAATGACAATGAGGTATCACTTCACACCTGTCAGAATGGATACCATCAACAAATGCCAAGTGCTGGAGAGGATGTGGAGAAAAGGGAACCCTAGTGCACTGCTGGTGGGAATGCAGACTGGTGCAACCATTATGGAAAGCAGTATGGAGTTTCCTCAAAAAATCAAATATGGAACTGCCATTTGACCCAGTCATCCCACTTCTATGAATATATCCTAGAAACCTGAAACACAGTCAGGAAGAATGTACGCACCCCTATGTTCATAGCAGCACAATTTACAATAGCTAAGATCGGGAAACAGCCCAAGTGCCCATCAGTAGATGAGTGGATAGAAAAGCTGTGGTATATTTACACCATGGAACACTATGCCGCAGTTAAAAAGAAGGCTCTCTTACCCTTTGAGACAGCATGGAGGGACCTGGAGAGTATTATGCTAAACAAAATAAGCCAGTCAGAGAAAGAAAAGTATCACATGATCTCACTCATATGTGGAATCTAATGAATAAAAAAACCCTGATGAACCAAATAGATCCAGAAAATTAGAGCATGGAACAGGCTGCAGAACCCCGGAGGCAAGAGGGGGCAGGGAGATCATCCAAAGAACTCGCATGCATATATGCATAACCCATAGACAAAGACAAATAGGGTGGTGAAGGCCTGGGGTGGGTTGTGGGGGTGGGCTAGGAGGAGTTAATGGGAGGGAAGAGGGCACATGTGTGATACTTTCAACAATAAAGATTTAATTTTTTAAATATATTTTATTGATTTTTTATAGAGAGAGGAAGGGAGAGGGAAAGAGAGCAACATCAATGAGAGGAAAACATCATCGATCAGCTGCCTCCTGCACAACCTGCACAGGGGAGGAGATCAAGCCCACAACCTGGGCATGTGCCCTGACTGGGAATCGAACCAGAGGCCTCTTGGTTACTGGCTTGAAGAGTTTTTCTTCGCCAGAAGCAGGAGACATCGATGGGCCTTTTGTAGACAGCATGGGATATGAAAACACAAAACACAATTATCCAAAATATGTTGGCCACACAGCACACTGTGGTTGTCTGCCCTCGTGATCCAGTGGCTGACAGAGAGCTATAGCCACAGTCTCTGCCCAGCACAACCGCATATTGCTAGTCCAGGGAAATATCACAATTCAAAGTAAGGTTTACAATGAATGTGCTTCACCTTCCCCCACTGTAAAATCGAAAAACCGTAAGTCAAACCATCGTAGGTTAGAAACATCTGTAAGGTGAACATTTCCGTTCCTCAGTGGCACACCCATGTTGCGAGGGCTCAGGTGGCTACTGTACTGGAGCCCAGACACAGAACACTTCCATCTCCACAAGAGGTTCTACAGGACAGCCCCGGCCTAAAACCTTCTTTGACTAAATGCTACTACTCCTTCCCTCCACTAAAAAAAAAAAAAAAAAAAAGAGGTATTTTTAATTTTAGAAAGAACAAGTAGGAGAAATAAAAGTGGGGAAGAAAAACCAAGACTCCAACAACACATACAGTTTTAAATATACACACATAAAAAGTAGGACTTTGTAAGACCTTATCTTCCTTCCCCCCACCCATCCCCAAAAAATGAAAGAGGGGAGTCAACAGGGAAGGGCAGCAGGGAGACTGAACCAGGAGGAAGCTGATTTAATCAGTCACAAATGACCTTTCCCAACGCCTGCTGCAGTTCTGCCCACATCCCGCCCACCGGCCCAGCCAATGGGCTCCTGGGACTGACAGCGGCTACGGAGGATCTGATTGCTCCAAAAAAAAGAAAGAAAGAAAGAAAGAAAAAGCCACAAAGACCAACCTAATGGCAGGAGACGGCCCAACCCCATCAGGCTCAAGCAGCGCTTACCGTCCTACCAGCCCTCCCCTCCTTCCCGGCCCATCCTCTCCCATCCTCTCCACCTCCTCCCGTTTCTCCCGGCACCTAGAGTTTCTTCCCAGAGGGTCTAGCTTCCCTTCCCTCTGGATTGGAGGGTCACACAGGATCCTGACAGATCTCCCTCCGGGGCCCCCACCGATCCAAGCCCTCGGAAAACCACCTTGCTCCCTCCCTTCCCTACACACAGCCTCACTTTCAAAAGCGGCCAGCACTCCTACTGCCCACATCACACACCACTTCTTGGCATGCTACGTATTTAATTTTCACAACCACCCCGTGAGGTGCCACTGTCAGCATTTTACAGAGGGGGGATTAGGGGAGCCCTTGCCCAAGCCTCGCGGCTAGAAAGTGGCAGATGAGGGACATGACCCAACGTGAGCGACCGAGCTCCACGGCCTTCTAAACAACTACTCTCTCACTGTGCGACTGTAGTGCATAGCCTAGTGCAGCCCACAGGGACTGCCAAGAAGACCCGTTTCGAAGAAATGTGGGCCAAGTGCCCCTGAGCGCCTCTTCCCCGCCTCTCATCTCCTCCAGTCTGACCTGGCATTTGATTAGGGGGACACGGGACCAAACTTCTTTTCATTCAACTCGTTTTAAAATCAGAATTGGTGGCAAAAGAGCAAAGAAGGACAGGGCCCTATTAGTAAAAGCCCGTGATTGGAGATCTGACCTCTCTTTTCTCCTCTTGAAGAGCAGGGGTCTTTTTTTTTAAATATTTTTACTGATTTTTCACAGAGAGGAAGGGAGAGGGATAGAGAGCCAGAAACATCGATCAGCTGCCTCCTGCACACCCCCCACTGGGGATGTGCCCGCAACCAAGCTACATGCCCTTGACCAGAATCGAACCTGGGACCCTTGAGTCCGCAGGCCAACGCTCTATCCACCGAGCCAAACCGGTCAGGGCTGGGGGGAGGGGTCTTTACGGAGAAGTCCTTCCTCTTCATAAGGCAGTTTCACTCCCCAAGCCCGGAGGCAAGGGTCTCGCTCCAAGCGGCCCTCCAAACGGCCACCCCCTCCCCTGGGGATGGGTGGCAACTAAAGAGGAACCCCCTCACTCTTTCCGAGTTGTCCCTTCTGTGACAGCCCTTCCTTCGCTCCCTGCAGTTCCCACATTCTGAAGACAGCATTGACGTTCCTATTTCCCTCTGGGGAAAACGCCCTGGTGGCTCCCGTACTCACAGACACAGCCAGCCCCCGAGTCCCCAGCCGCCGCAGGAGCTGAAGGCTAGCCCGGCCCAAGCCTCTAGTTGGTCCCCAGACCATCGCCGCGCCGGCCGCCAACGCCATCTTGACTAACAACCCGTTCGTGACCCGCCCCTCTCCTCCGCGACACTGGGAGCTGCCCCTTCGTGAGCCTGACTCAAATGCCAGCAACACCCTGCAAATAAAGCGCCTGCTACTAGTCCTGATATTTCTAGAGTACATCTTTGAGTGGGTAAAACTAACTAGTTTCCCCCAAAAATTACTCTGGTCGCCTCATCGTAGTTGCTTTTATAACAGGCAAAACAGAGGGCAGCCTGGCCAGAGTCTCGCGGATTTAAGGCCCCGGGCCTCGGGGAGGACTAGCCCTGGCCAAGGACCGCCCCCTCTTTTCCATTGTCCAATGGCTTTTTTGGAATTTCGAGGCGGGGGTGGGCGGGATCAAATTGTTAGTAAACGGGAAGACACGTGCGGCCCGGGGTTCTGGCGCCGCGGGGTTGGCGCGTGCGCACTGGGGACGCAGCCTGCACGCCCGCGCGCGCTTCGGTGCGGAAGCGACTGCACTCGTGGTGCTGACGGATGGAGCGGACCATGCAGTCTGAGGCCAAGATCCACACTGAGTACGGAACACATTCCAGTCCTCAGGGTCCCGGCTGCAGCCTCCGGCACTTTGCTTGCGAACAGAACCTGCTGTCCCGGCCCGATGGCTCTGCCTCGTTCCTGCAAGGTGAGAACTTAATCCAACTTGGTACTGCCCGCGCCACGGTCATCCAGGTCGTTATTTGTTTTAGGGAATGGCTGTGGTGTATCTTACAAAGGGGTGCCCACCTCCCCTGATACCAGACGGTAAATGTCCCTCCTGGACTCGTACAGAACTTCTTCTTGCCCAGGTGGATACTACTAGATACTCTAGGCCCTCCTCGTCTCTAATTCAAGTTATTTACGGTTCTCAACCTGTGGGTCGCGACCCCTTTGGCGGTCGAACGACCCTTTCACAGGGGTCGCATATCGGATATTTACATTACGATTCATAACAGTAGCAAAATTAAAGTTATGAAGTAGCAACGAAAATAATTTTATGGTTGGGGGTCACCACAACATGAGGAAGTATTAAAGGGTCGTGGCATTAGGAAGGTTGAGAACCACTAGGGAATTTCCCTCCCTTTCCCTCTCCCCCTAAGATATCGGAGAGAGGGGCAGATCTCCCCAACAGCATTAATACTCCAGAATAGGAAAAAATCTCAGCAGAGTGAATAACCCCTTGATTAGATCCCTTCTCTGCCTCCCACACACATACCCTGGTTCCATACATCCCAGACTGAGGCAAACCTGCCTATTTGTAGAAATGCCCTGTAGACTGGCAGATCCCTATTACCAGCCTAGTTACTCCTCCCATGGCAGACCTTTCACCCAAGTACATGCTTTTCAGCTTGAGGGTGGTGTCCACACCCTGGGTTGAAAAAGATTTTCCCCACCAGTTGGGTAAATATCCCTCTGACTGGGATACACTTCTCTCCATATGAATAAATATTCTGGAGACTGGGGTAGATCTCACCATCCCCTTCCTCTAGCTAAATACCTTTCAGATTCCCTGACCCAGCTAAATATTCCTCTGCAGATAGGCCTCATGGTCACCCCATAGATGCTTTAGTGCCTTCCCTAGGGCACTATCTTCTACTCAGTTACAAACCTGCTTTCATTCATTGAACAGGTACGTATTTGTACTAAGTACTTTCTAGGCACTGAGAATATAGCAATAATAATTTTTTTAAATCACTGACCTAGCCCTGGCTGGTGTGGCTCAGTTGGTTGAGTGTCATTCTGTGCACTGAGGGCTTGCTGGTTCGATTCAAGGCACATGCCCTGGTTGTAGGCTCCATCCCCAAAGGGGGCGTGCAGGAGGCAACAGAGCCATGTTCCGCTCTCACATCCATGTTTCTCTCCCCCTCTACCTTCTCTCAAAAAAAAAAAAATATATATATATATTTTTTAAATTAGTGAATCTTTTAAAAAAATCCCTGCCTGGCCCATGTGGTTCAGTGGTTGAACGTTGAGCCATGAACCATGAGATCGCTGGTTCGAATTTTGGTCAGGGCATACATATGCCCAGGTTGCAGGCTCTGTCCCCAGTAGGCGGTGTGCAGGAGGCAGCCAGCTGGTGATGTTTCTCTCATTGCTGTTTCTGTCTGTCTGTCTGTCTCTCTCTCTCTCTCCCTTCCTCTATAAATAAATAAGTAAACCCCTGACCTAATGGAGTTTACACTCTAATCAAGAAGATAGACAATAAACAAGTAAAATGCTATGGAGAAAAATACAGTAGGGAAAGGGCATAAGGTGTGCCAGAGAGGGTTGCAATTTTATTTTTTAAATCCTCACTTCAGGATGTGTTTTGTGTGTTTCCTTTTTCTTTTTTCTTTTTTTTTCATTGATTCTAGAGAGAATGAAACATCGGTGTGAGAGAGAAACATCAATTGGTTGTCTCCCATGCATGCCCTGACCGAGGATAGAACTTGCAACCTGGGTATGTGCCCTGTCCAGGAATTGAACCCACAGTCCTTCAGCGCACAGGACGATGCTCTAACCACTGAGAACACCGGCCAGGGCAAGGGTTGCGATCTTAAATAGGTCAGGAAAGGCCTCAATGAGATGGCAACATTTGAATAAAGACCTAAAGGTAAGGTAGCAAACCCTGAACTAGCAGGAGGGAAAGTATACCAAGCATGGTGAACAGCAGGTGCAAAGGCCCTTTGGCAGAACTTGTCTGGTATGCTTGAAGTCAGGAGACCAATATGGCTGCAGCAGTGAGAGGAGGTTTTGGAGAGATGTAAGGAGGCTTGCACATCATATAAGGCCTAGTAAATGAGGTGAGAGCCATTGGACGTTTTGCTAGGAAGAGGGGCCTGATCTGAATATATTTCAACAAAGTCTCTGGCTTCAGTGTTGCCTGTGGAGGGTATGGGGTGCCTGTAGAGGGTGTGGGGGAACTGGGAAGGTGATGACGGCTCAGACTAGAGTGGAAGCAATGGAGGTGGTAAAACTCTGGATGGATTTTGAAGGTAAAACTGACACAGTTTTGCAGATGGTTCGGTTTTGGAGTTTGAGAAGAAAGGGACAGCACTGTTTTTTACCCACATCAGCTGTGCTGGGGGGAGATGAGGTATTCAGTCTGGAATATGAAGTTTGTGTTGCCTAGGAGATGTCACAGTGTTGGATATACAGGTCTGGAATTCAGAAGTGAGACCCAATACGGACATACAATGTGCAGTCCTCTGGCTACCGGTAGTATTTTGAGCTCTTGATGAAATGAAATCACCAACAAACTGAGGATAGGTGGGAAAGAAAAGAGGTCCCAGGACTAAGCCCCGAGTCCCCTCACTTGTGAGGAGCTAGCAGAAAGACACCGAGAAGGAGCCAGCAAGGGAAGCGGAAAACCGAAAGAGGGTAGCGACCTGGCGCCCCGAGAAGGTCTTTGAGATGTAAGGGCCTCAGTCCCGTGGCTGCCTCGGTCCCAGGGACAGGCTGCATCCTGTGGCGATGGAACGCACCTGTGGGTTGACAGTTTGGATGTACGTGAAGCACTTAACCCTGTGGGCACTGCCGAGAGCTGCTCCGGTGGAGTGAGTGGTGGGGTCATGGAGGAGAAGGAGACAGTGCGGTGAGACAGCCCTTTGGGAGTTTGTCTTTCAGAGGCTCAGATCTATGGGGCAGGAGTCGAAGATGGATGTGGGTAGAGAATTGCCCCAGAGAACTGTTGGAGCTGTATCCTGGAGAAGGCGAGAGGGGAGGGACCCCTGACCACGGACAGCTCTTCTGGCGTCACAGGAATGAAGACCCAGCATGGATCTAATTCTCTTAGGGAGCTTCCCCTCTTGGGGCAGATTCTCCTGGAACACAGAAGCCTTTGGTAGTGCAGCAGCCGCTCCTCCCAACCCCAGGAAAAACAGCCCCAGCTGGGACCCGTCTCAGGCCCACCCATAGACTTAGCTCTCTTGCTAAATTCAGATGCCTCAGATGCCGTAGAGCTTAGCAACACTGGTAAGGGTAGCCTCTTCCGCATTCTAAAACCCCAGAGCCCCGGGGGAGTCCTTGAGGACCCCTGAACGTGTGTTCCAGGTGCTTCTGGCCTCAGAACCTGTGATCAGCAGAGCCTGAAACCACCCACACCTGCTAAGGCTGCCTTGCCCAGTTCTCACTGAGTGCTGCGGGAGGCTTGAGCTCGTTTCCTCACACCGTGGTCGCAGGCCCCCCTTCTTCCCCCCACATCAGAATGGCTTGTGCAGCTCTCAGCATCCGTGTCTTGAAAGCTTTGGGGTGATTTTAATGCGCAGTCAGGGCTGAGAAGCACTGCATTCATTTCCGCCTGAATCGAGTAGAAACGTACCAGTATATTAAAGCAGCAGTAATGGTCAGGTGTTTTGTGAGGCGCGCACACAGGTCTGTGGGTGCTTTGAATCCCGCTGTAGAATGTATTTCGTGGAAGTTATGGTCAGAAGAGTTTGGAAGCCACTGCTGTAGTCCAATCTCTCCATTTTGCAGAGGGTATAACTGAGGTCCAGAGAAGTAATCAAAATCAGCCAAGAGAGCAGAGCCAGGAGGAGATGGGCAGGAAGAACTACAAGCCAGGCATTTAGTTTCCCAGGTCTTGCTTCTCTTCTCTGGTCCATACCCACTCTGGGAAATAAGCAGCAGCCAGGACCCACACCCAGAGACTTATCCCTTTCTTAGGTTTCCTGACTGCTGCAGAGTTAAGGAACAGAGTCTGGGTGAGGGAGGAGAGTGGGGCTGGGTGAAGCTCTGAGAGAAGTCGAGACCAGCTGCAGTAAGAAGGAAAGTTAGCCCAGCCGGTGTCGCTCAGTGGTTGAGCATCGACCTATGACCCAGTAGGTCTCGGTTCGATTCCCGGTTAAGGCACATGCCCAGGTTACAGCTCGATCCCCAGTATGGAGTGCGCAGGAGGCAGGCAATCAATGATTCTCATCATTGATGTTTCTCTCCCTCTCTCTCTCCCTCCCTCCCTCCCTCCTTCTCCCTTCCTCTCTGAAATCAATAAAAAATATATTTTTAAAAAAGGAAGGGCCCTAACTGGTTTGGCTCAGTGGATAGAGCATTGGCCTGCGGACTCAAGGGTCCCAGGTTCAATTCCGGTCAAGAGCATGTACCTTGAGTGCAGGCACATTCCCAGTGGGGGGTGTGCAGAAGACAGCTGATCAATGTTTCTCTCTCATCAATGTTTCTAACTATCCCTTTCCCTTCCTCTCTGTAAAAAAAAAAAAAAAATCAATAAAATATTTTTTTTTTAAAAAAAGGAAGATGCTAAGAACTTCCTATTAAAGTTAATAATATTAGCTAAAGCCTGTTGCATACTCAGCACGTACCAGGCCGTGTCGTGGATTATCTCGTTCTGGCAATGCTGTGAGGGAGATACTGTTACTGTCCCCATTTTACAGGTGAGGAAGTGGAGAGAGGGAATGAAGCGAATGCTCAAAGAATCACTGCCAACAAATGGTGGACCAGGGTGATGGGGGTGGGGGACCTGGTCATCCAGCTCAGCGCCCACACAGTTAAGGCAGGGCACGTGTGCTGAGGCCTCCATGCTCTCTCCCTAGGGGATACCTCTGTCCTGGCAGGCGTGTACGGGCCAGCTGAGGTGAAGGTCAGCAAAGAGATCTTCAACAAGGCCACACTGGAAGTGATCCTGAGGCCGAAGATCGGGCTGCCTGGTAACTGGTCTCCAGATGTCCGTTCTGTTGGGACCCCCGCCCAGCTCCTCCCTCACTGCTGCCTGCAGTCTCTACTGTCCCCTCGTTTCCCCTCAGCTGTTTCTGTCTCTTTCTCCAACTCTGCCTGAGTCTCTGTGTCAATGCTTCATTACTTCTCCCTTTGCCTCTCTCTGTTTCTCTGAGTCTTCCCTTTCTCTCCTCTTCCCTGGCTCCATCTCCCCTTCTTTCCATTAACTTGTTTTGCTGCCCTCTAACTCCCATCTCCCTCACTTCTGTGGACTGAGCCCACTGAATGGGCTCGGGCAGTAGCATGGAACGTGGGAATTCTGGGGTTTTCCTCCCCCAGGAGGCTCCCCTGATAATGCTGGAGGTGGCAGGGGTGGGGTGGGTAGCAGCCAGGCCCTGCCTGCCTCCTGCCCACTCAGAATCCATGTCATCCATGCAGGCTCCTGCACCAACCCAGGCTGAGACTGCAGGTCTTTTCCAGAGGCCTGGGTGGGGCATATGGAGAAAGAGAAGAATCTGACCCCCCCCCCACCCCTGATTTCCCAGGTGTAGCGGAGAAGAGCCGGGAGCGGCTGATCAGGAACACGTGTGAAGCGGTGGTGCTGGGGGCACTGCACCCCCGCACCTCCATCACCATCGTGCTGCAGGTCATCAGCGATGCTGGCTCTGTATCCTTTCTCCCAAGCTGCCTCCTCCAGGAAGTTCTCCATAATCTCTCTAATCACCTTTGCTGATGGAACAGAGCTCCAAACACTTGACAGGCACCAACTTGTTGAAAAAGATTAGCAAACAGCTTACTGTGTGTCAAGCACTTTTCTGAGTGCTTTACACATGTTAACCCACTTAATCTGCACATCAGAGTCAACTCACATAACTAGTAATTGGCAGAGACAGGGCTCGAACCCAGGTCATCTGATTCCACAGCCCAATGCCCTGGCAGATGGAATTCTTATGTTCCTATGTTTCAGGTGAGGAAACTAGGCCCAGAGAGGGGAAGTCACTTGTCCAAGGTCACACAGCTGAAGACAGCAGAGACTAAACTCACACTCGCTCCCGACTCCAAAGCCTGTGCCATTGACCTCCACTCTGACCCTGAGCTTATGTTTGAGACTCAATGCTGGGAGAGCCTTGAACAAGCAGAATAGTTGGGCCAACAGCTCATCTTTGAAAGATCCCTATGGCTTGGGCAACAGGTTGAGGCTGAGGATCAGAAACAGGCATTTCATAGACGGGAAGGAGGACGAGCTCTTGTAGCTCCACTTCACAGAGGGGAAACCGAAGCTCGGAGGGAGGGAATAGAGGGTCAGTGGCAGAGGTGGGATGGATTGATTCTAAAGCTGGGCCCTTATGTGCTCTATAGACTTGGAGGGCAAACAGGTGGGGCCAGCTGTCTAGCTCAGCCCTGTGCTTGCTCCCACCTCGCCACAGCCACACCCCTCCCCTGGATGGTGGGCTCCCTACAGGCAGCAATAATGACTCCTCCCTCCATGTCCCTGCCAGTCTGTCATGGTGGCGGCCACCTGCCAGCCTGCCTGCCAGATTCCCAGGCTCTGCCAATACCTCCCATGCGATCTGGAAGGTTTCTCCCCATCTCTGCACTCAATTTCCCTACAGGTGCTTGGCACAGGCCATTACATAACTCTTGAATATCATGATCCCTGATTGAGGCTCAGAGAGAGTAAGTCTCTTGCTCAAGGTCACAAAGTCAGTTGAACCCAAGGAACCACTTGGAACTCTGCCATACTGCCTTCCTGTGACCAGTTAGTGATGCAGCCACAGCACTGGCTGGGGGTAGAGGCGAGGACACACTCTGCTGGCCAGACTTGCAGTAGAAACTCTTAACCACTCCCTGTGGCATTCAGCTCATGGCCTGTTGCCTGAACGCCACCTGCATGGCATTGGTCGACGCAGGTGTGCCGATGCAAGCCCTCTTCTGTGGGATCACCTGTGCCCTGGACTCTGATGGGACGCTCGTACTGGACCCCACAGCCAAGCAAGAAAAGGTGGGTATGAAGGCCAGGGTGGTGAAGGGCTGTCATGGTGGCGGCTGGCTGGCTGGCTGCCTACCATATTCCTGGGCTCTAGGCCTCGCTGCCAGGAGAGGACCCGTGTCCCTCTCCTCTAGACCATGCTTTTCTACAGCAATTGGCTACCAGCTCAGTCCCAACTAGCGAGGTCTGCTTTGCTCATCAGAGGAGTGCGAGAAATCCAACTCAAACTGCTTGACAAAGAGGGAATTTATTGGCATTCGATGCCAAACTAGAAAGAACAGATTGAGCCAGATCCACAGCCTCAAACACCATCAGGATTTCCTTCTTTTCTTAGTCCTGCTCTTTTCTGCATGTCAGACCCATACTCTGGCTAGCATCTCTCCTGAGGCTGCAACTGGCCCCTTAAGCTCTGTGCTTACATCTTAAGAGGCTCAGAAGCAAAGGAGGAGGGAGGTTTCTCATCGGCTCAAGTTCACAGTGTCCTAGGGCTGTGGTTACTTTGAGTTATTGGCCTGGTCACATCCAGTCAGAAAAGCAGAAACCACCTGCAGGATTTCCCACGGAGAGTTTAATTCAGGGAACTGGTTACAACAGTGTTGGAAGAGCTGAAGGAGCAAAAAGGAAGAAGGAGTGTCACCCAGAGGTCAGGGGCCTATAGCCAACTTGCACTTAAACTGTTAAAGGCATCACTGCAGCCAGTTCCAGGTTCACAGACATCCTGGCTTTGCGCTGGCTACAGAATTCCAGAACCTGTCGCACCTCCATTCCAGGATCTCTCCAAATCCGTGAGCTGAGCTCTAAGTTTCCAGAGCCACAACCATAGCACCTGCCACTACCAGAGTAAGGACCTGGATGCTGTCCCTCCTGCCAGTCTCCCACCAGAGCAGCTAGGAGGCACTGGGCAAATGACGTGCACTGTGACCACCCTACAGGCAGCAATACTGCTGGGAAGCCTGTCAGGACCATGTGGATGGAAGCAGGTGCAGATCCAGAGGGAAGGTAGTATATAGGCAGACAGCCACACTCCGTGCAAGAGAACCTGCCTGGAAGGCGAGTCCCTTCCAGGATCAGCTGAGATTATGTCTGAGGGGAGATCCAGGTCCCTCACCTTCTTCCCTCATCCCTAGGAGGCTCGGGCAGTCCTGACCTTTGCACTCGACAGTGTGGACCAGAAGCTGCTCATGTCCACCACCAAGGGGCTCTACTCCAATGCTGAGGTACCAGCATGCAGATGCGGGTGAACCCTACCTCTCCTCCCCACCAAGTGTTGTCCCAACTCTGCCCTACACTCAGGGGTTCAAGGAAAACCCCCTCCTTGCATTCCTTCTGTAAATAAGAGTTTGTAAACTTTGTAGCCACAGAAACCTCTGTAAGAATTTTAAAGGAGAAGCCAAATTAATGAGATGGGAAAAGAGAAGAGGAGCTCAGGTTGAAATCAGGAGGTGGGGGTACCTGAAGGCCCCCACCAGCTTCCAGTTCAGAGCAGTGCACCCCTCCCCCATCCCAGGTCTGAAGAGTTTGGAAACTGTTGGGCCAAATGGTCTCCAAGAGCGTTTCCAAGCTGGACTCCTGTGGCAATACAGATTTGGGTCTCAGATTCCATGGCTCTCAACATTACTCAGTCACAGGGTCTGTGGCTCTAAAATTCCAGGATCTCCAAATCCATGAGCTGTGCTCTAAGTTTCCAGAGCTACGGTCTCTTCCAGGATGATCCCATTGATGTGAGGCCCAGAAGCTGGTCCCTGAACCCCTCTCTCTTTTTTCCTTCGCTTCCCCTATAAAAGGTCCTATAGTAGAGAAGAAGGAGATGCACTTGGAATAATCCCCTCCCCGCCTGCCCCACCTGGGAGGAGGGGAAGGAGGGTGGAGGGTGGCCAGGTGAAGGTGGAAGTGGTAGGTTTGTGGGCCCTAGAAATCAGATGGGCCAGCCAGGCCATGTAGGTGCAGGGATGTCCCCCACACTGACCAGTCTCTCCACCCCCCCCCCCCCCCCCCCCCCCCACCAGCTCCAGCAATGCCTGGCTGCAGCCCAAGCCGCCTCACAACACGTCTTCCGCTTCTACCGGGAATCGCTGCAGAGGCGTTATTCCAAGAGCTGAGGCAAGCTGGGGCAAGGTGCCCCACCCGCTGCCACCACCCACTACCTCAAGCACAAAATAAACCAGCATCCCAGCCTTGCCTCTCCGACCTTGTGTGCCTGGGGAGATTGTGGGCCTGTAGCTGCGGGGCCTCTGACCTGGCCACCTGAGGAGAGCACTTACCTGCAGCCCCCCAGGATTGGGGGTTGGGGAGCACAGACACCCCCACTGGGGAAACACTACTAGGATTGCACATTTATTGAATGAATTCATTTAGACTAACATCTATTGAGCGCCCACTTCTCAGTAGTGAACAAGACTCAGCAGTGGATGAGAAGCCTGGGTTCGAGGAGTACTGGGGTGATGGGCAAATAAAATCAGTGTTTGTCAGATGCTGGTAAATGCTATGACCAAACGAAAAAGCAGGGAAGAGGGGCTGGGGGGAAGGCAAATTTAATACATCAGTCGGGGACACCTTCATAGAGAGGACAGCTGAGGGAAGCCAAGCAGCAGACTCAGGCCTGGGGGACAAGCCCCAGAAAGAGGCCTATGCGAGTGGAGGACCAGCCAGGCCGCCAGTGCGGCTGGAGCTGAGCACATGAGGGCAGAAGAAAAATGGTCAGGGAGAGAACATGGCTTGGAGAGGGTCTGTCTCAGCCCAATAACCCAGTGAGGTCGGGCTGTTGATAAAGGCCACGTTTTAAGGTGAAGAAAAACTCAGAAGCCAGTTTGCTGCCAGCAATGGAGCATGGGTCCCACGCAGCCTGGCCTCAGTCCCTAGATATTCACACGCACCCAGGCGGGCCAGCAAACTCAACTGTGGTTCTCCATCCGCCCAGGGGTCTAACAGGTCTGTTGGTTTTCAGGGCTGATAGCACCCCCTAGGGGCCATTTTTAGTTGCCATTTGACTGCTCCCCCATCCTTTCATTTAGTGGAATAACTCCCACAAGAGGGCCACCTGGTTGCCTGGTCACTGGGCCGCTTATGTTTGGGGGTTCGTGATGGGACCTGTGATGCAGGCTTCACATGTTTGAACTAGCTCGCAGTTCCTACAACTGCCCCTTCGGGCGGTGCCGTGTTCATCCCGGAAAGGAAGGAAATGCACAAATATGTCTAGCTTGCAATTGTGCTCCGTGAAATGCTCAGCAGAATGCCAAATGGGGAAGTGCTCTAGGAAGATCCACTGGGGTAACAGTAAACAGAGTGAGAAAACTGAATTGTCTCTTATTGCTTGGTCATATTAAGCCCCATGTAGTGAGCATATCAGTCCCTCTGCAAAGCACTGTTCATGGCAGAACTCAATTCTACCTGCCAGAAGCCAGCACTTTGATAATAAGGACCTTAAGTGAGTCTCCATTATCTCCCCACCCACACCCCCAATGTCAGGCTGTGTGATTCAACTGGAGCTGCCTCTGAGTGAGCCCCTGGAAAAGGGATCTCTGGAGTCCTTGGAGTCACCGCAGCCATTTTTCTCCTCCAGAAGGGGGAGCCTGCATGGAAAGGACAAGAAAATGGAGAGATCAGGACTTTCATTTGAGTCCTGAATCCTGCTCTACCTTATCTTCCCTGTGTGTGTAAGGTGATCCGAGTTGATTTTCTGCCACTTGTTGAAAGAGCCCGAGAGGAGACTGCCTTTAAATGTGTGACCCATTTCCCAGGTGGGGAAACAGTTCCATTTTGCAGATGACAAAAAGTGAGGCTCAAAGAGAAGTCACTCGGGCCAAGGTCACACACCTAACGTGTGGAGGAGTAAGTCCTTGGCACCCAGTTCTGTCTAATGCTCTGCTGATCACCCTCAGTTGTAAAGAGAACATTCTGCAACTTGGAAACCATCTACCCCTCGGATTCTTCCTCCGGTTCTGAGATGTCCAGGAGCACCCTGGGGACAGCCTGTCAGGTGCTCCCAGCCCCACCTCCCCCCTACACACACACACACAGACCGATACAGATTTGACTACAAGAGCATCTGGTGTTTAATCCCACACTGCAGTGGACAGGAAAGTGGGGGCAGTTGTCCAGCTCCATCCCATTGCTGGATGCTAACACTGCCACATCCACCTGGATTCTTCACTCTGCCCATGTATGCTCTGGGTCACCGGCCTCTGGTTCATGACGGGGGCTGCAGGGGCAGCTGGGGCAGGTCTTGGGAGGCAAGGTAGGTAGCCAGGGTCATCAGGGCTGCCACGTGTGCACACACCCAGCCCTATGGCCAGAGCCCCAAGCAGGAAGGCACGATAGGAGGTGGCCCCTGCCCCCTGGACATCCCCCTTGGCCCAAGTCTTGGTCTGTGGAGGTGCTGGGCATCAGTGACTCAGGCATTCCTTCTGCTCTCCCTGCTTCCTGAAGCCCAAGCCCCTTCCCCACAGGATACAATCATGCGTTCATTCATCCATATATTCTCAAAGTGGAGCATCACTGGGTCAGGCACAGTTGGACCCTGGGAATTCCAGGTGACTAATAAGATCTATATTGTAAAAGGCCCGTAGCCCTAATGTGGTAACGACCAAATGAGCAGCGGCTCTCAGGGCTGGGGCAGGGCACGAGCTACTAGTGACAGAGAACTACAAGCAGCACAGGGTGGGTGAGAGCTACCAGTGTTGGGCGGGGCCAGCTGACGCAAGCAGAAGCGAGCTACTCATGCACCACATCATTTCGTGGGCACGGGGCCTCTAGTATACATATATTAGTGTATGCCACCATTCTAACTCATTTGATCCTCACAATGACCCTGAGGCAGGAATTATTCTAATTTCAGAGATGAGGAAAATGAGGCACAGAATAATTAACCTTTCAATCAAACCTTGAACTAGATTTTAAATGATCTTTAACTGCTAATGGCCCCAGGCAGCTCACAGAAGCAAACTAAATCCTCTGGAGAAGATACCTTCATTCTGGGCTTCAAATAATTTTTCAAATATGATGACCAGCATTCAGTCAAAGATAACCAGGCACATAAGAAATCATAAATGGGAACAAGCAGCGATAAAAGACCAAATAGACACACTATCAGAGTAATGCCTACAACAACAAC
>PVJC01034435.1:0-18827 GCA_004026665.1 Murina feae | reverse complement strand
GGAATAAGGCAAAGGGAAGGAGGACTGTCCAGTCTGTAATGCCAGTCTCTAAGGACAATTTAGTCATGGCCTCTTTTAGGGTTCTATTTATTCTTTCTACCTGCCCTGAGCTCTGGGGCCTATTAAGTACAATGTAATTTCTAATCGAGCCCCAAGATTTTGGCCAGTCCCTGACTTACCTGGGCAACAAACGCAGGGCTGTTGTCAGACCCCATTACCTTAGGCATTCCAAATCTTGGCAAGATGTCTTGTAGTATTGTCTTGGCCACTGTTTGAGCAGTTTTCTTTTTTGTAGGAAAAGCTTCGACCCATCCTGAAAAGGTGAACAGTAGGTATTTGTATCTCTACCTGGCTGGTTTTACTTCAGTAAAGTCTACTTCCCGATAGCTTCCAGGGCGGTCTCCTCTGAGCCGCTTGCCCTGCGACAACTTGCAGGGTTGAGCATTCACCATTTGACAAGGCTTGCAATCCTTTACAGTGGTATGTGCTAGTGCTTCTAGCTTTATAACATAATATGGTGAGGACCAAACTATGGCCTTTAAATGTTTCGGGCCCAGATGAGTCAGTCTATGAAGATACGTGAGGAAAATAACTGCCTGTTTCTCTGGAAGGATGCTCTTCCCTTCTGGGGTCTCCGGAGTCCCTTCTGGAGTTTCCAGGTGAAACCCTAACTGGTCCATGCTCTCAAGGTCTTGTTTTGAATATTCAAAACTCTTAATGGAAGGATAGGTTACATTTTCAGTCACTGACAAGGGGAGGACGCAAAGTTTCTGTGCTGCCTGCTTAGCTTCCCTGTCGGCCCTTCGATTTCCCTCCGCAACTCTGGACCCACCTTTCTGATGCCCAGGGCAATGAATAATCGCCACCTTCTTGGGGAGGTGAACAGCCTCTAATAGGCCTAGAATTTCTTCTTTATGCTTGATTTCCTCCCCTGCCGAGGTCAGTAGCCCTCGCTGCTTATAGATGGCCCCGTGAATATGGGCAGTTGTAAAGGCATAACTGTTGTCAGTGTAGATGTTGATCCTTTTCCCTTCTGCCAGCCGTAAGGCCTGAGTCAAAGTAAGTAACTCAACCTTCTGGGCTGACGTCCCTTCAGGCAGGCTGCTTGCCCAGATAATCTGCCCATCGTCCACCACCACCGCCCCGGCCACCCTTTTACCTTCTATGATGTAACTGCTCCCATCTGTGTCGGGCAGTAGGGTAGCCGGATTTAGGATGACAGGCGAGCCGAACTGGATCCTGTCCTCGTTCAGGAGGAGGCTCTGGTAATGCGTCATGCGGGCGTTGGACAGCCACCGATCAGGGGGCTGTCTGATGATGCTGGGGTGGCTGGCGCGGAAGTGGGCTAGGTCTTGGTGGAGGGCCTCATCAAAGAGGGTCGGGGAATTCTTAAACCCCTGAGGTAGTCGGGTCCATGTTAGCTGTCCTGCCATCCCAGAGTCAGGGTCTCTCCACTCGAATGCAAATATGTTCTGGCTGGAAGGGTGTAGCCGCAGACAAAAGAAGTCATCCTTCAGGTCCAGGACAGTGTACCAGATGTGGTCCGGGGGAAGAGAACTCAACAGGTTATAAGGGTTAGGTACGGCGGGGTGGATGTCTTGTACCCGCTTGTTTACTTCCCTCAGGTCCTGCACAGGGCAATAGTCTCCTGTGCCAGGTTTCTTGACGGGCAGTAGGGGGGTGTTCCATGGGGACTGACACTTTACTAGTATGCCCAGCTGTAGGAGATGTTGAATGTGAGGCCTGATTCCTTCCCGAGCCTCCCTAGGCACAGGATACTGGCGTACTGCCACAGGAGTGGAAGTAGCCTTGAGTTCTGTGACTATAGGCGGCCTCTCTGCGGCCAGTCCCATTCCAGCAGTTTCGGCCTACGCCCCAGGATATTTTTCTAGCCAGTCATGTATGTGGCTAGTCCCTTCCCCCTGCTGTTCTTCAAAGAGTCTATGTTCATCCTCTAGGCGCATGGTCAGGGCTGTTACTCTCTTATTCTTATTCTGGGTCACCTCCGGCCCATCAGGAGTGAAGGTGATTTGGGCTCCCATCTTTGTGAGCAGATCTCTCCCGAGGAGAGGCGCAGGGCACTCAGGGATAACTAAGAATGAGTGGGTTACCCGTCCCACTCCCAGATCTACCGACCTTCGGGTAGTCCATGAGTACTGCTGATGCCCTGTGGCCCCTACAACCCAGGATTTCTTTTGGGAGACGGGTCCCGATGGTTCGAGTAGGACCGAGTGTTGAGCCCCAGTGTCTACTAGGAACTCAACTGGCTTCCCCTCCACCTTAAGCATTACCCTAGGTTCGGGGAGGGGTTCTGAGCCCCGTCCCCTCTAATCTTCTTCTTCCCCTAAGGCCAACACCTTCTGGGGAGCCCCCTTCTTTTTCTGGGGGCTCTCCCTCTTCCAATGTCCTTTTTCTTTGCAGTAAGCACATTGGTCCTTTTCTAACGGGGTGCGGTTGCCCAGGTTCCCTAACTTCTTGGACCTACCTCGAGTCTGCTCCTGGTTTTTCTCTCCTACTACTGCGGCCAAAATCCGAGTTAAGCTCTTCTCCTGTCTCCGGTCTCTCTCATTTTCTCTTTCCTCCCTCTCCTTTCTTATTACATACATAATCTTTATAAATTTTATACTTTCAATTTAGCCTTTAAACCTTCTTTCTATGTCCTTTAAAAATGCATAACCATGCCTCAGACCTTCTGTGATATTGGAAGGGTTAATGAAAACAAAACGGGGCAGAGAGAACTTACTGTGCTTAGTAGCAACTTGTGGCCTTGCATAGTTCAGATAAGTAAAAATCAACAAAAACCTATCTCTCCCTGCCGACGCTCCCCCACCACACACACAAACTTTTCTGTATTAACCATTTACTCTGTTCTTAGCTGCTCTCTTACCTTAGCCAAATTGGTGGGGCGTCTCGCCGCCCCATGGAGGCCAGCCACCAGAGCCTGGCGATAGACTGTCAGTCGCTCCCTACCTTCTGCCGTGTTGAAGTCCCAGTCAGGTCTGGAGAGAGGAAAGGCAGTCTCGATCTCGTTGGGGAGCTGGGTGGGACGCCCGTCCACCTGGCTACATTCTTTCTTGCTTCTAGTAAAATCCTCTCCCTCTCTTCTGTGGTGAAAAGAGTCTGTAACAGCTGCTCGCAATCGTCCTAGGTGGGCTGATGAGAGAACATTAGGGACTCGACCAACCCAGTTAGGTGCGGGGGATCCTCTGAAAAAGGAGGATGATTAGTCTTCCAATTGTACAGATCTGCAGAAGAAAAAGGCCAGTACTGGAGGGGCTGGAGAGGAGCTGGCCCGCCATCCGTCGCCACGGGGGGAAGGGGGGCATACGCTCTGAGGGGAAGGGCAACAGTAGAGCTGGGGGTTATGGCTCAGCGACTCCTGGTACTCTGCATGCCCGGAAGGAGATCTGCAAGGGGAGCGGGAGCAGGGGCAGGGGCAGGAAGCGGGAGCAGGGGCAGGGAGCGCGGCCGGTGCAGGCACCCCCACAGGAGCCAGGGCAGGAGGATACGGAGGAGGCAAGTCAAATAGGAGGAGATCGGCCTGAACTTCCGGATAGATCTTCTTTGGGGGGTCCAGGCGATCGGTTTTCTCCCCGGGACCGGCTGGTTGGATGGTCAGAACTCGGGTCTCGGCCTCAGGTTTGGCTTTAACGACCCAGGGCCGGACCCAGGGGGGAGGATTCTGCACCAGGCTTTCCCCGACCACAATGTAGGGCTGCTGGTTCGGATGGGCTCTAGGTCCCTCCTGAAAAACTATCTCCTTGATAGCAAAAATGAGAGATAAGTCAAAAGTTCCCTCTGAGGGCCAGCCAATGTTAAAAGTGGGCCACTCTGAGGAACAGAAAGTCTGCCACAGACCTCTCTTAACCTCAACTGATAGGTCGCAACCTCTTCCCTTCACTTCAGTCCAGTGCATTAAAGTCAAACTCAGAGGAGTTGTTACAGTCTGTCCCATCGTCAGTGGATACGTCAAAAACACAAATACAAATAACAACAACAACAGAGATACTACAAACATGAGGACCCACTTACCACACTTGGTCCTCCACAAACCTGCAACAGAATCAGACGGGCGCGATCCCCGTAACCCGGACTCGAACCGGACTCGATCAGCACCCTTACAGTAGGAGACAACCAGGCGTCCCTGGTCCTCCTCCCCTCCTGGGGCATCCCCCAGGATTTCAGCCTGTAGGTCCTGTGGGCACGTCTACCGACCACTGCTCGGTCACTCTCACGAGTTGCCGAGCGGCTGCGAAACCAGAAGCGCACACACCAGACCGAACCGACACAAGACACAGACAGACACTTTGAGGTACCCCTTCCTTACCTCCAAGGTCGGCTCCGCGGGTGAGGGGGTGGCCGTCGATTCCCGGCCGGCGCACCAAAATGAAAGATCCTGGCTAGGACCCCCCCCCCTTGCCACTGGAGGCGACAGCGACCCCAGTCAACCACCGGAGATGCCACTTGATGCAAACAGCACGAGGTTTTTTTATTCCAGCATGCTGGGACTCAGCCCACCACTCTTGCAGGAGCAGAGAAGCCAAGTCCCAATCTGCAAATTTTACAAGCTTATAAAGGCAAAAATCACAAGATCGGGAGGGGGTAGCAGGCATAGCAGGTGCTTTCCAGATAAACGAGGGTACACAAGGAACTTTGGTTCATTAATCAACAAACAGGGAGGATCGGCAGTAGAACATCAAGGACAGCAGTAAAACTTCTGCTAAGCCCTTTTCTCAGAACTGGGTTGTCCGTTCCAGCCCGGGGCTATCTCCTGGAATAGTTAGAAAGGTCACATTCCCATGCCATGGGCTCCGAGGAGGGGGCCAAGCAGGCACCCTTTTTTTAAATTTTTTATTTTCTTTCATGACCTCCCTGCTGTGATCTCCCTGCTGTGACCTCCCCGCAGTGACCTCCCGCATGGGGCCCGTGCCCATAGTTTTGCAATGAAGTTGTCCCTGCACCCCCTGCCCTTGTGGCAACGTGAGGGCCAGACCCTGAGGCTCCGTCGCCAAGCCCAGGGCCTCTCAGACACTGTACTCGCGTCTGCGATGCTGGCATCAGACCCGAGGGGACATTGGCTGCGCAGCAGACAGCATGGTATTCAGAGCGGTTGGGGCCGAGGCACCGCAGGGAGGGAAACTGGGGAGAATGGCACCACCGTTCCTATTACCCTGAGGAGGGCCCACGCTGGGTCCATGGTGGGCATCGCGCTCACAGTCAAGGGCGGGCAGGGCGCCTGCTAACGGACGGATGAAGAAAGCCAGGCCACGGGGGCCAGGACGACGTGGCGCCACGGATATGCTTCCACCCGCGTTCACTCAGGCTGTGCTCACGCGGCATATGGGACGCAAAGACAGCGAATCAAAATTAATGAGAAAACTTGGGAAAAACTGATTGGGCTTAATTTGGCCTTTCTTTTTATAATTCATGATATTGCATCGCCTGCAAATTAACTATGTTTAAGCTTTAGAGCCACATTCCCGCCCACCATTTCCATTCCCAGCCCGGATGTCCCCTTGTTCATACTCTGCAAGGGGCCCGTGACCTGCAGGGACCCCAACATCTAAACACAGTTAAGACCCTCTGCTCCAGGAGCCTTCTCCATGCATTCCTTTCACTTCTGCACAAACTCACACACACACACCACGGATGCTTAAAAATACCCCTGTACAATGGTTCTGGGCGGGCACCTGTGCTGAGAAGTACAGTTAGCTCTCCGTTCTGCTGGCGGCATTGGGAAAAGGTGAAAAGCTTGTGGGCCGAGAAGACCCCCCTCCTGCTTGGTTTGGGGACTCCGGCCAGCTCAGGGCATCACATGTCCAGATCCAGGAAGCCTGACAGTCCTCACATTGCCCTCGGAGTCTATGACTCACAGACACTCAGATGCCATTCAGGTCCCTCTGCTCATGGGAACCTGGTGCTGATCAATCCCAGGCCCAGACACGTACCAGAACAGCCTCCGTGTCCATCTCCGGCCCCGTTCTCCTCCAGCCCATTGGGGGGCGTCCCAGCAGATTCCAGACACGCTCCCTCAAGTCAGGGTCTCACCACCATGTCAAGGACTTTCTCACTCCCCTCCCCTCTTTTGTGTCTGAGCTCTCAGAGGTTCAGGCAGGGCTGTGGCCTCCTGGGGAGCAACCAGTTGCTCCTGGGGGTCCTGTGTCTGAGCTCATGGCTGTCCTCCCTGAATGGTGGCCTCACTCATTCCCGACTCCTCATGTTCTCCAGGCCCCGCCCATCCTGCCTTCCTGTCTTGGGTAGAAAAATGTCTCATTACAAGAGATGCCGAGAATGTGTCTCTGTCTCCATCCTGCTTTATGTAAATGTGATCAACACCTTTTCTTTTTCTTTAAACACACACACACACACACACACATACACACACATACCCCTATACTAATAAAAGGATAATATGCTAATTAGACCGATGTCCTTCTGGACAAAGCCATGGTGGTGGGGGCCGAGGCAGAGGTGGTTAGGGGTGACCAGGCCAGCAGGGGAGGGCAGTTAGGGGCGATCAGTCAGGCAGGCAGAGGTGGTTAGGGACAATCAGGCAAGCAGAGAGGTTAGGGGTGATCAGGCAGGCAGGCAGGCAGGCAAGTGAGCGGTTAGGAGCCGGTGGTCCCAGATTGTGAGAGGATGCAGGCCAGGCTGAGGCCTCCCCCCCACACACACACTGTGCATGAATTTCATGCACTGGGCCTCTAGTATGTATGTGTACATCAGCAGGTCACAGCATGAAATTTGTGCAAGCATAGGCCCTCAACGCCCAGCTGCCCTGCCCACTGATCATTCAGGAAGGTTGTTCCAGAAGGTTGTTCTGCCATCTGGACTAATTAGCATATTAACTCTTTATTATATAGGATATATATTATATTATATTATATTATATTATATTATATTATATTATATTATATATTATATATATTGATTTCAGAGAAGAAGGGAGAGGGAGAGAGAGAGAAATATCAATGATGAGAGAGAATCATTAAACAGCTGCCTCCTATACACCCCACACCAGGGATCGAGCCTGCAACCTGGGCATGTGCCCTGAGAATTAAACCGTAACCTCCTGGTTCATAGGTCGATGCTCAACCACGGAGCCACACTGGCCAGGAACTAAATATGTCACCTCCCTGGGCCCCACTGGAAGGCAAGGCACAGACCTGGCCACTCTGAGGTGGCCCCGACATTCACTTGGGACGCCCGCACCCATGGTCTGTTCCCTCCCCTGGGCTCAGCCTTGGGCGATGGGCAAGTGGGGTGCTTCTTCAAGGACCACCAGCACCTTTGTCTCAGCCTCCCCGCCCCCCCACCCTGGGGTCCTGTGTCACATATTCATCCAGGCCTCTTTTCGGGTATAAGAAGCCACAAGTGCTGCTGGGTATATCCCATTCGCCTCCTCCATTCCCCCTCCCCCTTCCCCACTCCATGGCATGTGTTTCCCAATTTTTTCATCTGTCACCAGGACGTCTGACTTTGAAAACCTGCATTTCTGACTCTTTTGTTCTGTAGTTGCACAGGGCCTGTCGCTCTTGAGACCCGTGACCCCAGTGGGAGTGGGACTAGATGAAAAAGCATCTGTGAATCTTTCAAAGCATCGCAGCTTCGCAGCTCCATTTGGGCCACAGACAGCGAGAAGAGTCTGTGTGCAATGGTTCCCATTGTCTCGCTCAGTTCCTGGCTCCTGAGAGGCGGTGCAATCTGCGGAAGAAGCCGGGTTTGCCCACGGAGCTGAACCCCAGGCTGCGGAGGAGGGAGGGGAGGGCGGGAGGGGGTAGCTCTCTCCCTTCCCCACACCCCTCCCCCCTCCCCACCCAAGGCTGCAAGCCGCACCATCTGGAACCAGGAGGGGGGGGGGCTGCATAAATAGAAGGTGTAAAGGCAGAGCGTAAACTATGCAATTGGCAATGACTCATTCATCATCTCCCAAATCTGTCTTTACAAAGTGAAATAAAATCAAGCCGGTGTGAGAACCGTGGGGGAGGAGGCGCCGGCCAAGAATAGCTAACGAGGGGGGAGGGGTGCGAGCTGATGGGAAAGTATGCAAATGCCTGAAGTTGGCAGATTCCGATGACACTTGGGGGTGATTAGCATGCACACAGCGTGCTTGGGGGGGGGGGGATCGTGAAGGAAGCATCACATTGTTTTCTTTAAAAAAAAATGAAGCCGAATGAAAGAGCTCCCAGCGCTCCCCATGCGAGGCCCAGGCTGGGGTGTCAGCTGCGCCTTTGAGAAGGTGAGAGGTGCTTTTCCAGAATGTTCTCTGCACCAGGGAGCTGCCTCAGACACAAGCCTGGCATTCGGTTCATTCCCATCCTCATTCATCCAATGAGGGTTTGGGAGCAGCTGCTCTGTGCCCAGCGCAGTGCTGGGTTCTCAGGCACAAAGACAAACGGGCCACGTTCCCTGCCCTGGGCCTCGGGTTTAGGAGAGAGAAGGACGCCAGGCAGGTCCTGCAGGGGCACTGCCAGCCCTGCTGCAAGGAGGCAGTGGCAGAGGCGCCTCAGCGGATGGGACACCTGCACAGGTGCCCCCGGGGAAGGAGGTGGAGCTCCGGGGGAGGGACTGGCATTGAGCGGACCGAAGCCATCTCCCTGCCTCCGTTTGGCAGGTTCCCTGTGGGCCGCACAGGGTTTTCCAGGCAGAGAAGCGGGCACAGGGACCTGAGGCAGAAGGAACGGGTGCGCAGAGGCCTGGAGGCGTGACAGCCCTTCACATGGTTCCTGGGGAAGACGTTCCTGGGGATGATGAGATGCGGGGACATGGCTCTGAGCCCCGGGTGCTGGGTGGCTGGTGGGGTGGCACTGCATTCCCAAAACTCAACAGCAATGGTGACAGCAGAGCCAAGACCCATCAGCCATCAATCACATTCCCCTGCTTCCTGAACACGGGGTCCCTGAGGGCTGAGCCCTCTTCCCCAGGCTCACCTCCTTTTGCCCAGTGGCACCTACCATGACCCTACTGCAAGGACGGCGCCCTGGGAGGGCTGGCTTAGGGCTGCCGCATCTCTTTGGGGGCTGTGGGTCACCAGCTGTCTCCTTTGCGAAGGACGGAATGCCGGCCCCGGGAGCCTAAGTGACAATGGGACTGGCTGGCGGCAGGTCTAGTGTGAACTCTGGTCGGAAATACGTGAAGCTGAATGCTCACCTGGCAGCACTGAAGTCGGACAACCAATGGGTCCGCGCCTCCTGTCACTACTTGAGCCAATTAGGCAGAGACGGGGTTGAATCATGTCTGAGCGTTCATCCCACTCCTGCCGGCATGTGGGGGGGGCATGGGTCACCCACAGAAACCTGCTCCCCCCCCCCGCCCCCCCATCCCCGTGAGCCAGCTGCATGTACTGGGTGGGACAAAGATGGTGCGGGCAAGTGGGTAAGGTGTAATGGTCACAGGTCACAGGCAAGCTGAGTGTGCGTGGGGTGTGGGATGGGTGGGTGGGGCACAGCCCTAGAGGGCGGGGGCCGCCGGGACCAGTCCTGGGAAGAGGAGGATGGGCCGCGTCCCGAGGTTGACCCCCGAGTCCTGGGCTGGACACCTTCTGGCCGGGTCGGAATGTGCTCTGTCTCATCAGGAAGAACCGGCATGGTCCACCGAGCACGGTGAATCTTCTTCCTGAGATGGCTCCCCGCTCCCCACTCTATTTCTTCCCCAAACATTATGAGAACTTGGCTTCCCTCTCCCTCCCTCTTTCTAGTCTGTTTTCCTCTGTGTCCCCTCCCTGTCATAGGGAGGTCGTCTTGATGCGGTGGCCCCAAGCAGTCCCATCATTCCATGCGATCGCAGCTGTTTCAGAAAGCGTCCCCTTGCCCCGGGTCCGAGAGGACCCCAGAAGGAGGCCTCGCTGGCCGGCTTGGGGCGCATGGCCATCTGGGAGCCATCACGGGCACAGCCTCAGGAGGCAGGGGTGGCTCCCCAAGGAAAAGGGGGCCTAGGAGAGAACCCCTGGATTCCTTTAGAGCCTGGTCTGCCGCAGGAGGCCACGTGTGACATTCGGGGGGAGGGGCAGTGGGGCCAGCCTCCTTAGAGCTGTTCATTTAATTACAGGCCCAGAGGATTTTGCGTGGCAGCCATCTCCCTGCCTCCGTTTGGCAGGTTCCAGGCAAAGCTTTTGTATTAGTCACCTTTTCCCTTATTGCCATGGCAACCATGAGAGGGGGAGGCTTGTTTCTGTGTGGGCCGCGCTGTTTTTATCTGGCACCACTTTAGTGCTATTCAGTGAGGGCGGAATCTGCGCTGCAGCGACACTGATGGGGTGAGGAGGACATCAGGCTGCGCACACCCCAGTGCAGGGGGAACAGCCTGCTCACTTCGCGGGTCTCTCAGTGCCTCCCAAGCTCAAGGGAAAAAGGGCATCTCTCCACCCTCCGCCCTCACTTCTGAGATGGGGGTGGCTGAGACCCACAGCAAGGAAGACACATGGGAAACATCTCCAACTTCAGCGGCATCTCTCGGCAGATGTTGACACACAGCTGGGGAAGTGGCTTTGGAATCAGCTATAACAACAACAATGTCCGTTTTATAAGTGTGTATGTGCCAGGCACCGTGCTAAAAGATGATGTATCGGTCAGCCAGCGCTTCGTAACAAATCACTTCACCACATGACAACTTAAGGCAACACAGTCTGTTGTCTCAATGTCTGTGTGTCAGGAACCTGGGCATGGCTCAGTCGGGGCCTCTGCTTCAGGGTCTCTCACAGGCGGCAGTCGAGGTGTCGTCTGAGGCTCTAGACATCTCAAGGCTTCATCCCTCCCTTCTCCCAGGACCCACACGTGAGAGGCGTTCCAGGACCTTCCACACAGAGGCCATCAAAGCCCCTTCAAGCACTAACCCATTTTTCCCCCCAACGATGTGAGTACTAACCCCTTTTTCTGTTGAATGTAGTTTAGGCCAGCTCTCCTCAACCAGCACCCAATGGGTCCTGCCTCCCACGTAGGTCTGTGAGGTGTGAATCCCACACCATCTATTAGTATAAGGTGCTCAGCTGATGCTGCAGGTCCTCAGAAGTCCAGCGTCAGCTGGCGACAATGACAATCTCTTCTCCGAGTTAAGTCCCGGCCCTTCCTCTTCTCCTTTATTTTCCTGTCACTGGCCAGGCTGGAGTTGTGGGGGTCTTGAAGTTAGAGAGAGGGTGCAGCCTGCTCTGGGGTCCCTTCGCGCCTCCCCGACCTTGCGGGACCGGAAGCTGCTGCCATCTGTCTCTGGACACGTCCTGTCCGTCCATCCTCTACGGTCAAGAAGGAGGAGGACCAGTGCTCCTGCTCATTGTCTGCGCTCGACCTCCTCCATCTTTTGTCATTGCTGCCTCTCTGGCCAGCATGGACAGACGGACAGACAGATGGGGCTGTGGTGGCCTCCGGTGGGAGGTGCTGGGGGAAGGGAGGGGAGGGGCCTGCACTCTGCATGGAACCGAAGGCTCAAAGCCCCAAAGGTCTTGCCCTGGCTGGTGTGGTTGGCTGGTCAGACATTGTCCTGGGCACCAAAAGGTTGTTGGTTCGACTCCTGGTCAGAGCACATGCCGGGTGGTGGGCTTGATCCCCAGTAGAGGGAGTGCCGGAGGCAGCCACTGAATGTGCTGCTCTCACATCAATGTTTCTCTCTCTCCCTCTCCCTTCCTTTCTCTCTAAAATGCAATAAACATTTTCTTTAAGTTCCAGAGAGCTGCTCCTCTTTGCCTTCTTATCTTCGGCTCGTGCAGCCCAGGAAGCTCGGGAGAGTCGGGGGGTAGTTTTTGGTACCAACTCTGCGCTCCTTGGTCCCCCCTCGAGGGCCGTGTAGCCTTGTCCTCTGAGGACCGTGGTCGCTGACCCTGTGCAGGTGCCTTCCGGACCCCGAGCTCCGAGGTGGCAGTGCACCTGCCCCTTCATATCCGTGCGCCGTGGCACGGGCAGATGCCAGGTGCTGCTGGAGAAGGAGTGAGTGAGGACACTCCGTGGCTTTCCGAGGAGGAGACACTGAAGGCCGATGAGCTGGGCTGGATGGAGGGAAAGGGACCCTGAGGCCCCGCGGTCGCCGAGCTGTGGGCAGAGGGCGGAGAAGCCAGTGCTGACGGCACCGGGGAGCGGGCAGGAGGCAGGCCCGGCGTCAGGCTCGCCCCTGAGTGCAGGGCAGGTCAGAAACAGGACGTGACATTCGCTTCCTCCGTGGGAGCTTGTGCCCACCCTCCGGGCAGGTCTCACCCAGCGACGCGCCCACGTGAGCCCGGGCAGAGCGGCTGGGGGGGCTGCGCTGGTGCCCGGCGCTCCTGCCACAGCTGCCCCTGCGCCTTCCGAGGCCCCGACCTGTCACGTCGCAAGAATCCCCGAGGTCGCTTAACGGCTAAGAAGATGCCCCCGGCAGCGAGCGCAGCCATTCCTGGAGGTGAGGGAGGCCAGGGCAGCTGTGGGAGAAGACCCCCCTCCAGGCGGGAGACCAGCGTGTCCTCTGACCGTGAACCGGGCGCCTCCGGAGTGACTGAGAGAGAAGAGGCTCCAGGAAGCCATTTCCTTTCTGTCCTCCGTCCTGGTGGCTGCCTCCCAGGCCCACCAGGTTGTGTATGAGACGCAGCGCAGGCCCCATGGAGCCATCTGCAGTGGCCCGAGGGGCCACCCCAGGGAACCCGAAAGCCCCGAGGACCCCCCCACCCTGCCCCTCAGGAGCCAGGAAAGGCCAGAGGGGAGAGGAGGGGCTCCAGCCCGGGGTCCTTCCTGGTGTGTCCCTGCTCGCCACCCTCGCACCCTCGTTCAATGACACAGTCTCTGCCCCAAGGACAGCAGCCTCTGCCACTGCCCCAGCTCAGGCCCCGGAAGAATCCTACCGCGAAGCTGCGGCAGGAGCACACGGGGCTGTGACCTGTGACCAGGGCGCGGAGGCTCCAGGCTCGGCGCCTCCTGCTGTGCCACTGTCTGCCCCCTGCCCTGACCTTGCAGCCCTCTCCAGCTGCACCCTCGCCTGACTCCCCAGGGGAGCGGGGAACTGGATTATTAACTGAGTCCCCTTGCTGTCAAATAACTAACACTCACTCACACTCTCACACACACACTCACTCACACACTTATACACACTCACACATTTACACACACACACTCATACACACACTCACACACAGACATTTACACACACAAACATTCATACACACACTCACCCATACACACGTATACACATGTATACATACACAAACACACTCAGACACACACAAACACACACTCACACACAAACACACACATAAATACCCACTCACATACACACACACAGGCATACACACATAAACACACTCATACACTCACACAGACACACACTCAGACACACACATAAACACCTACTCACATACACACATACAAACACACACAGATATACACACCTAAACACACTCATACACACTCACACAGACATACCCACAAACACACACACACTCAGACCCACAAATACACATACACACACAAATGTATACAAATACAGATACACAAATACACATACACATAAACACCTACTCACATACACACATACAAACACACACAGATATACACACATAAATACACTCATACACACTCACACAGACATACACACAAACACACACACACTCAGACCCACAAATACACAAACACACAAAAATATATACACATACAGACACACACACAGGCTCCCTGGTCTTTTTCTCAGAGCATCTGTTGAGGCCGGAAGTGAAGGCAAAAGGATGGGCTCAGAGAGGGCCAGCTCCCCGCCCTGTGCTGCTCACATCCATCCCTCACCTAACCCGCCCCTTTCCAGGGCCATGGAATCCTAGAGTTTAGATAGTGACAGACCTGTTAGGGTCATACCAGCCTGTCACCTTCCTGCTGTGGGTCCCTGGGCAAGTCACTTAACCTCTCTGTGTCTTGGTTTTGCTGTAATGTAGCCCACGAATCACACAAGGACGCCTCAAGAAGTCAAATTAGGAGTCACATTTATTGCAAATCCGGGACTACGAGGGGGCATTTTGCACTCCAAATCTTACAGTTGTAAGATAGCTGCGACACCAGATTTCTATAGGCAAAAATCACAAAGGCATCGATGACATCTTTGGGTCTGGAATGAGGAACCTGGTTTGCACAAAGCAGTTACAGAAGCAGAATTGAGCATGTTAGTTAAATTAGTTTTGGGTCTCCGGACCACTGAGTTGACAGAAACACATTATCTAGAGCCCTCGGGTCTTGGGACCCCTGAGTCAACGGAAACACAGTATCTGGAACTATCGAGGCAATTTAGAGTGATTGTGCAGTCCTGGTCCTGGGGCCACTGAGTCAACCAGAACGCATTATCTGTAGCCACTGAGGTAATTTAGGATAATTGTGCTGTCCTGGTTTCCAGGAACAGAAGAATGTGCTTTCTAAAACCAGTATGACCACAACCAATGGGGTATTCACATTACAATCAATAGGGTATTCAATTGAATGGGATGATTGTTATAATTCAGAAGCCAAACAGCAGGGTTAAAGTTAAACTACAGTTTCTACCTGAGATGACTGCCACCATACTTCAGTTTCCTCATCCATAGCAAGAGAGATTGTACCCACTTGGCATTAGGTAGACACCCAACAAAATGCTAAATCATGGCCCAGTGAGGTGGTTCTGTCAATACCCACTGCAGGAAGAAACCACTTTGGAGGGACGCAAAGACTTCTGGGATTCCAGCCCAGCGGGTGGGTCCTCAGTCTGGGAAAATCTGACCAGGTTTAAGTTTGGCTGTTTAAACTTGCTCAGTGTTTCCCATTGTCTTAGGCCAGAGACCCCAACCAAGGTCCTACCAGGCCCTGCAGGCTGGTCCTCTCCCTGCCCCTCTCCCCGGGAGCCACCTCCCAGCAGCGCTGCTTTTCTTTTCCTTGGAAGTGCTACCTTCCCTCCTGCCTCAGGGCCTTTGCACATGCTATTCCCTCTGCCTGGGAATACCACCTTCTTCCACTCTTCACCCAACGCCTCTCACCTCTCACCTCTCAGCTCAAACTTCCCTTTCAGGGAGAGGCGGGCCTTCCAGGGCTCAGAGCTACTTCTCAGGTCTCCCCCAAGTCTTGCCTTAAACATCGCTTGTGGGATACCAATGACAGCTGTCACTCAATGTCAGAGGTCTACCACATCCTGTCCACCTTTGGATCCTTGAGCCCAGAACTGTGTGGGGCCCACAGTGGGGGCTCCATATGTAGTTATCAATACCGCGGGATGAATGAGGGGGTGGAGAAATGAACACCTGTGCCCTTGGCCCTCTAAAAGGAATTGGCATGGCCTGGAAGACCCCCATCGCTCAACTGGGGCCTCTGACCCCAAAGAATCGCAGTCCCACACACCCTCCAGGAGATGGATGGCTGATGTCTCAGCTGGCCCAGGAGCTGCCCTGGCAAAGTGAGGGAATAACAGAGTGACAGGTGCGCTGCAAATACAGCGTCTCACTAGGGACCCAAGGGCAGCTCTGCTCCCCTCACCTGGCCCCCTGCGATGCCTCTCCCGCCCACCCCTCCTGTGGGGCCGTGCCTCAGCGATCCAGCAGGGGGCGCAAGGCTCTTCCTTTTGTCCTCTCCCTGACCAGCCAGGGGCTGTGGTGGGCCTGGAGGCTGCAGGCTGCAGGCTGCGGGCTGGGCTCCTGCAGAGCGGAGCCTCCAGGGAAATGGGTTTGGCAGCAGGACCCTCCGAGCTCCAGGGAGCTGTGGGCCAGGCCTCGGTTTCCCTGCCTCTCCAGCCTTTGTCGCTGAGGAGGAGTGGGAGGGTCCCTCTCGGAAAGAAATAAGTAAAAGTAAAGGTGCATAAGGCAAACTTGGGGGGGAGGGGGGGTTTGCAGGCTTTGGCCACAGGCGCCTCTGCTTTTGCTCAGCTGAGCTCTGGGCACTGAGCTGGGTTTGCTGTCACATTCTGTTTCTCCTTTGAGGTCCCCGCCAGCATCTCCCAGGTGGCTCCAGCGCCTCTAGTCCACCTCCCAGTCGGTAGCCCGTCCCAGGCCACCCCATCTTCCCCACACCCCGAGTTCCTGTCCGCTGGGCCTGTGAGGGCCAGCGTGGGGACCTGGTGGCTGAGCAAGACCTTTCCCAGCCTCCCTGTCCATCAGCCTAAGCTAGGGGCCCCAAGAGTGCCCTCATGGGGGAAGGGGGAGGGGAGGCCTGGGGAGGCGGGCAGTGACTGTCAGTCACCACCAGCGGGTGGCTTAGAATAGAAAGGGGCTCTCACCAGATCCGCAGGCCAGACCGAGCAGTCACACACCCGGAGTCGAAGTCGCACACCCGCAGGGTTGGTTCTCCCAGAGCGAGGGAGGCACCGCCAGCCTCCCCGGCTTCTGTGGCTGCGGGGTACATGCTGCGGGCAGCCCTGGCTCACAGACAGGTCAGCCCAGGGCCTCCTCCATCTTCACACCCCCTTCCTCTCCACGCCTCACTGCGTCTCTCCTCCTCCAACCAGGAACAAACCTGTCAGGTGCACCTCCATCAGAGCCGCCCTGGACCCCGAGCCCCGCCACGGTGGCCAGCTCAGACCTCACACCTGGTTCGCCACCCAGCGTCCTCTCCTCACCTCGGGGCCAATCACTGGGGCACCGGGCTGGCTGCAGCTCCCGGTCTAACTGATCGCACCTGCGCCCACCCTGTTCCCAGCCGCAGTCTCAGGTTCCGCGTGGACAGGTGTTTGAGGGTACTGCTGAGCCCCCTGGGCCCGGCAACACAGGGGGGTTGGCACCCACTAGTCTGGTGATGGCAGGTGCTCAGCCAAAAGCAAGGGCATGGCAGGCCCTGCCCGTGCAGACAGCAGCACCCTGACAGCCCAGGGTGGGGCGGGGTGGGGTGGGGTGGGGTGGGGGCGGGAAGAGGTGAGTGCAGGGTGAACGCTAGTCCAGAGCTGGAACCTGCTCCTACAGAAAGTGGGGCATGGCAGAGGGCATGGGCTGAGCTCACACATCGGATCCCAGGGAAGGGACTGGCAGCTGAATTCCAGGCAGAGGCATGAATGAACCACTCAAATGTCCACGAAATCCACTAAAAAACACCAGAGTCGCTAGTGACCCCGGACGGAGCGCTCCCATTTCCCCTGACTCCCCTCTTCACTGTGCCCCCCCTCTTGTCCCCATGGCAGGGATCTAAGCTGGGGAGACCCACCCTGGGGAGCCCAGCCTGAAGGGCACCCGCAGGCATCATCACACTTATGAGCTTTAACATTCACAAAAGCCACGCTTTTCTTAACACAAGGAAAAAGCAATGGGCTCGTCCGAACCACTGTTTCCCAGGTCATGGCCCTAAGACAGCGCTGCATTTACAGGAGAACAAAACATGAGTCACCTGAAGACACACATTATGTAGCTACAGTAAGAGATGTGGCTGTGGCGTCAAGAGCGAACATTCGGGGAGCGGGGCCCCTCTTTGGTCCTCAGCCAGGCTCACCCACCGCCCTGGGCATCTCCCCACAGCAGCCTCCAGCCTCGTCTCACCCTCCCAGCCACTCTCCTCCGACTTCCCCCGAACACCCATCCAAGCCAGCCATGGCCCCGAGGAGGAAGCCAAGGCCAGCACCCAGCACCCAGCACCCAGGCACCAGGACCTGGCTGGCCCCCCATCTCCACGGAGCAGGAGCTGGACAGGATCAGCCACCCGCTCACCCACACAGACAGCAACCTAGGGCTCCAAGCCCATCGGTCAGCAGCCATCCCCTTAGCCACCCAGGTTCCCTGCCCTCCCCCCCCCACTCCCTCCTGGGGGCAGTTAGCAAGGCCAGGGCTGGTACTGTATTTGCCTGCAGCCTGTTACGACTCTCACAGTCTCACTAGCAGGAGGGCCTGAGCAGGCAGCCTCAGCCACACCCTCTGGTCCCGGTCAAACTCCAGCCTCGTGTGTGGCTCACCCCGCACCCACGGGAGCAGCTCAGGAACGCCCCAGAGCCCCCTTCTCATCCCCACTTCTCTGTCCTCACCTTCATGTGGTTCGCACCCTGAGAAGCTTTTTGTTAAGTCTCCCGTGGACAAAGGAGCCGCATGCTGACCTGAAAAGCTCAGCGGAGGCCTGCATGGCAGTCTTGCAAACTCAGAGACCTAAAGTAACCACAAAAGGTGGTCTGAAAATTAAATATTTAACTACGAACAGGTGGGTAGTCACATCCTAGGCCAGTATTTTCCCTGCCAAAGATCGACTTAGACCTTTACTGAGCACACTTGTCTTTTTGCCTCTAAGATAATGTATTTGTGAAAATGTCTGGGTAACTTGTAGCTTCCCTTTCTTCCTGGACCCCTCAGGGCACAACAAATGGCCCCAGGACATTCCCTCAATTTATTGTTATCAAGTTAACGTCAACTGTTAACTATGTTAAACAACCCTGTGGGCATCTGTGTGAGAAGCATATGTCTATCATTTCACCTTTTCCCCTATCCCAGAGATTTCCCTGCTTTCCTTTATCCCACCTCCTTAATCTATCACCAATGAATTTCAGGTAACCCACCTACATCCCTCCTTTGATTGCAATGTATAAATACAAATGTAACCCGCCATTTTCCGGAGCGTTATCTCAATTCATTGAGGTTCTGCTTCCCGGCATATGTCGACAGACAGTTTGGCTCAAATAAACTCACAAAAATTCTTTACAGGTTTCATTGTATTTTTTTGTTAACACTCCTAATTTGGTCCTATTTCTGTTATTAAAACATGCAAGTCTTTGCAATACATACATGTGTCATTTCACGTTTGTAGGCTCTAACCAATGCCCTCTGGACTTCCTGATTCACCTACATGAGCAACTCCTTCTTCTACAGACCCGCCCACATTCTGAGCCTGGGAGGCCTCACCCTTCTGGTGGGGGTGGGAGTGGGGATGATGATGGGGGGATGGGGATGGGGATGGGGATGGGGATGGGGA
>PVJC01034434.1:7725-18920 GCA_004026665.1 Murina feae | reverse complement strand
CACTTTAGCTATTTCCTTTAAACTCCCAGGAGCAACATTTCAAACTTCTGTGATAGCCCTGGTCTATTTAAGTCTGTGGTTAGAGCATTGTCCAGAAGATGGAGGGGTTGTAGGTTCAATCCCCAGTCAAGGGCATGTACCTCAGTTGCAGGATCCCCTGCCTCAGTGGGACCAGGTATGGGGGGTAACAAATGGATTAGTCTCTCTCACTTCTTTGTCCTCCCATCTCCCTTCCATTCACTCAAAAAAATAAATGGAAAAAAATACTCAGGTGAGAGTTCTAAAAATGTTAAAAACTTAATTAAAACATAAACTCTTATTATATAAAATGTGGACTATACTGAATACTGCATTCTTTTTTAAAAATATATTTTTTATTGATTTCAGAGAGGAAGGGAAAGGGAGAGATAGAAACATCTAATCTAATAAAAGAGAAACAGGGAAATTGGTGTCACTCCGCTACACCCCAAGCCACGCCCACCAGTCAATCAAAGCAACTATATGCAAATTAACCCAACCAAGATGGCGGCCAGCAGCCACAGAGCTAGAGCAAGCAGGAGGCTTGGTTGCCCCAGGGATAAAGGAAGCCAAGCTTCCCCACTGCACTGGCTAGCTGTGGTCTTCGCTCAAGGCAACAAAGTTTCAATTATAGAAGATAAATAAATCCCAGAAACCTGCTTCCAACCAGCCTTGCTGGGAGCTTGGATCGCTGGGGGCTGTGGCCAACCTGCAAACAGCCATCTGGCCAGGCATCCCAGCAGGGACCCCCACCCTTAAGGGACTGTGGCCAGCCTGCAAACAGGCATCAGCCCCTTACCCAGGCTGGCCAGGTACTCCAGTAGGAACCCATCCTGAAGGGGGTGTGGCCAGTCTGAAAATGGCCCTCAGCCCCTCATCCAGGCTGGCCAAGCACCCCAGTGGGAACCCCACCCTGATCCAGGACACCCTTCAGGGCAAACAAGCTGGCCCCCATTCATGCACCAGGCCTCTATCCTATGTAATAAAATGATAATATGCAAATTGACCCTAACAACAGAATAACTGGGAATGACTGGTCACTATGACACACACTGACCACCAGGGGGCAGATGCTCAATGCAGAGCTGCCCCCTGGTGGTCAGTGTGCTCCTACAGGGGGAGCTCTGCTGAGCCACAAGCCAGGCTGACGGCTGCCAGTACAGTGGTGGTGGTGGAGCCTCTTTTGCCTCCTCAGAAGTGCTAAGGATGTCTGACTGCAGCTTAGGCTTGCTTCCCACTGGCAAGTGGACATCCCCTGAGGGTTCCTGGGCTGCCAGAGGGATGTCTGACTGCCAGCTTAGACCTGATGCTCTGGAAAGTGGGCCTAAGCCAGTAGGTGGACATTCCCTGAGGGGTCATAGACTGTAAGAGGGCACAGGCCGGACTGAGGAACCCCCTTCTCCAAGTGCACAAATTTTTGTGCACCAGGCCTCTAGTCTAGGGGTCCTCAACAGAGGGCCAGTTCACTGTCCCTCAGACCATTGGAGGGCCAGACCATAGTTTTAAAAAAACACACAAAACTATGAACAAATTCCTATGCAGACTGCACATATCTTATTTTAAGCAGGACAGGCGGCAGCGGCAAAAACACCCAGCGGGCCAGGTAAATGTCCTCAGTGGGCTGCATGTGGCCCGCAGGCTGTAGTTTGAGGATGCCTGCTCTAGTCTATCTAAACTATCTATTTTACTATCTAAAATAGTAAAATTAACCGTTTCTTCGGGATGGGGTAAGCCACGCCCACCAGCCAATCAGAGCGAAGGTATGCAAAATAGTCCAGTCAAGATGGTGGAGGCGGGAGCCGGGAGCCGGGAAGAAGCCACAGACTGTGGCCTAGCCGGGCAGACTAGAGGCCTCTGCCGCAAATAGAGGCAGCAGCCGAGGGAGGGAGCAGCCAGCCAGCCCGGGGGCTGCGATGGGCCTGGGTGGGTCCCAGGACACACATGCACGGAGGCTTCCTCAGAGCGACCTACTCAGGCCCATCGCAGGGGAAGCGGGACCAGTCGGCCGAGGGGCTGCAATCGGCCTGGGTGTGTCCAGGGCGCGCGCACGCGCACACACACACACACATACACACACACACACGAAGGCTGCTAAGCCTCCGCGCAACCCACTCAGGCCCATCGCAGCCAATGCGGGGGTGGTACCAGCACCGTCAGGGGGGCTGCGATGGGCCTGGGTGGGTCCCCGAGCACACACGCAGGGAGGCTGCTAAGCCTCCGCGGGACCCACTCAGGCCCATCGCTACGGGGGCGGGGCCAGTCAGCCCAGGGACTGTGATTGGTCTGGGTGTGTCCGGGGCACACACGCACTGAGGCTGCTAAGCCTCCTTCAAACCCACCCAGGCCCATCGCAGCCAATGCAGGGGTGGGACCAGCCGGCCACCCCAGGTGGGTCCAGGGGCACACACACACGGAGGCTGCTAAGCCTCTGTGCATGTGTTTCCCACAACCCACCCAGGCCCATCGGAGCCGCAGCAGTGGTGGGCTGGCTGGGCAGCTGGAGGATTTAATGAGGGAAGCTTTAGTGAGGGAAGGAGAGCTGCTCCCTTTCTCTCTCTCACACATGCCTCCTGGGTCCACTCTCTCGCTGGCTCCATTTTCTCTTACACAGAGGCAGGGGTCTCCTGTGAGAGGCCCTATCTCCCTTCAGAGCTGGGGTGAACCCCCAGGGGAGCAAGGAGATGGAGAGATGGGCAGGGGGCAGGCGGAGCAGCAGCCAGGGAGAGTTTGGGGGGAAGTAACCAGGTGGGGGTGAGATGGAACAGGATGGAGGGGAGAACTTTATAAAAGAGTCAGTGGACAGCAGAGTTAAAAAAAGAGGATGTATGAGGGAACTGTAGGGCCTGTAATGAAAACCAAGTATAGTTGTGTACTGGGGACAGATTTTAAAAGTAGGAGTCAGAAAAGAAAAAAAGATAAATGATAGTGGATAATTAGGCAGGTAGATAGATAGGTATTAAAACAGTGGAAGTAAGTAGAGAAGAATGTATGGCAAAGGTAGGATGAAAGAACAAGAGGGAGGGAAGAAAAGTTATAAAGGGGAAGCTGGTAGAGCTTGAAAGGAGAATGAGAAGAAGGAAGGAATGGGGGAAGGAGCAAAGCAGGCCAGAGGGAGGAAGTGAAGAAAAAAAGGTGGGAAGGAAGGAAAAGGAGAGGGTGGGCAGGGGTAAAGATAAAGGAAAGGAGGAATGTGGGAAGGGAAGAAGGGTAGTAGAAAAATGGGAAGAATGATGATGGAACAGAAATAGGAAAAAAGGAGGAAAGAAAAGTTTATAAATGATGAGTCAGTAGGAAAAGTGTTACATAAAGGAGAAAAATTGTGTGAGAGGAAGAAGCCAATAAGGAAGTCAAATACAATTGTGCGTGAAGGAGATAAGATTAAAAAAGAAAGTTAATAGGGGTGACCAGGCCGGTAGGAGAGGGCAGTTAGGGGGATCAGGCAGGCAGGCAGGCAGAGTGGTTAGGGCAGGCAGGTTAGCGGTTAAGAACCAGAGGTCCTGGATTGTGAGAGTCCCCAAGAACTCCATATTGGAGAGGGTGCAGGTCGGGCTGAAGGACCATCCCCCCCACCCCCGTGCACGAATTTCGTGCACCGGGCCCCTAGTGTATATATAAAACCCTAACATGCAAAGAGACTGAACAGAACAACGGAACAGCCGGTTGCTATGATGTGTGCTGACCACCAGGGGGCATGCACGGAGCATGGCAGGTGTTGGTGGCAGGTATCGGCAGAGGGCAGAACATGGCGGGCATCGTCTATGGCAGCCCTACTTGTTGCCAGTGCCAGAGCTGCTGCTCACACCCGCTGCCAGCACTGGCCCTGCTTGTACCCACAGCCAGTCCCAATCGCACAGGCCGGGACCATCCCCGAGGCTTCTTCACACCCTTTTTCTCCTGAGGGGCAATTGGGGCAGCTGCTGCTGCTCGCACCTGCTGCAGGCACTAGCCCCAATTGCTCTGGGCCGTCAGCCTCAGTGGGTGCTCTGCACCTGCAGTTGGTGCGGGCAGGGCCAGTGCTGTCAGGGTGTGGGAGCAGAAGCAGGGGCAGAGGTTGAGGCAGAAGCAGAGCTGCAGGAAGAAAGGGGATGGGAGGGGAGGGTGGGGAGCAGCAGTGGGAGGGGCTGGGATCTGCCCCGTGCCCACCACAGCCTTGCAGCCCACAGTTCCTTTCGAGGTACATGAATATGTGCACTGGGTCCCTAGTCAATGATAACAGAGAATCATTGATCTGTTACTTCCTGCAGGCCCATATTAGGCATTGAGCTGGAAATCCAGGCATGTGCCCTGACTGGGAATTGAACCTGGTTCATAGGTAGACATTCAACCACTAAGTCAGACCAGTCAGCATCAAGGCTACATTCTTGCATCCACCTCCTCTTTGCTGTTTTCATAACTCAGGGTTAACGCTCACCAAAGAGTCCCTAGTTAACAGAAACTTCCCTTCCCTCTCCCCTTCAAACAAGCTTCTTTTGAATTCCTCACAACTTTTCCTCTAAGCCTGTTTTACAGGCTTTGGAAAATACTGATAAGACATTTCTCTAGGACATCTGCGGGACTGTCTCCTGGAAAGGAAGCAAACTGAACTTTTCAAGACAGCCCTTGGTATCTGCTCAACTTCAGCCCCAAATCCTCCTCCTTGCCTTGTCACCTAGCAACAGAAGCCATTACTCTTTAAAAGTAGAAGCAGCTTTTTGCTTCCTGCCTTGTATTGACTGGTAGTACAATGGTAAGTAAAATGAACTTCTCTACATCTCTTCTTTCAGTTGTGAATTCTTTCATAGCCCTCCTCACTGACCAAACCCTGATAGTAAACATATATTAGTATAGGCACTGCCTTTCAAAGTCAATGTTTTGTCATGAGTAAAGCTAACCAGATGTTTTTACCACATACCTACAGCACAAAGTGCTAAAGTTGTCCCTGACCCTAACCTACACCGGTCCTTTATAGCATCCTAGATCCCCTGCTCTTTTCAAGCAATATTTAGACAAATAGCTTTCTTTCCTCCCCCAACACGAGTTCTCAGGCTGGAGCAGGAGAGAGCTATGCATATTCAAGTTTGCCTGTTTCTAGTGGTGCCTTTTCTAGGGGGTGGAAGACCAGAGTATCAGTAGTAAGTATGTTCACACACCCACCAGACTAGAGCCTACCATGTGCCTAATACTCTTTTAAGCTATTCACTTGCATATTCAACTCATTTTACAAAGTTCAGCATTCCACTTATTTAAATTAAAAACAAACTTTAAGATTAAATAGGTCACTAGCCCAAGTCTGAAACCCAGAACAGCTATAAGCCTTCATGAGAATGCTTACTCACTCGATTAAAGTTACCAAGGGTGCAGAGAGCACTGGAAGCCCACACTCAGGCAAGTCTTTAATCTGCTTGGCTACTTACAACCACCCACCTTCCTATGCTCACACTCACCTAAGGGCTGGCAGCACTGGTTGGGAGCTACCTTTCTAGAAGGAATGTCACTTATGTAGATTCCTCCTCCCAATCACCATCAAATTCCCAGAGGATCACAGTTGTTTCCAAGAAAGGGTTTAGCAAAACTCTTCTCCCCTCATAGAGGTCAGTGGAACTGAAATACACACCAGCCACCTAAAGACCTTCCCATTTACATTCTTCCCTGGCCTTTTAAAAGTTCAGAGCTTTCTGCAACATATCTCACAAATTGCAATCATCCTAACTGGTCCTTATTCTCCACTAACACTGCAACTCCTACACCTAAAACAGATAATGCTTTTTATCCAAGCAACAGCTATGTTTTCTCATCTCCCTTCTCCGACAACCTCACCAAGCTCTCCTTGGAACAAGAAAGCTTGAGGAACAGCTCCCACCATCAGCAGGGTTCATAAGTGAGGCAGGGTGATAATCACGCTCTCCTAAGAGATTAGGAAAATATAAATGAGCATTCAAGAAAAACACACAGAAAACATTTACCTGCCTCATAAGGACCAATAAATCCACATTCTGGTCTGACCACAAGGAGAACCAGAGAGCTTTTCAGTAAAAGTTATTTTTAAAAGTACCAACAATTTCCTTCACTGTAAATTAAGCTGTTGTTTCCTTCTATCCAAATAATCTCGCTGAATAAACAGACTCAAATCACTGATTGCAATTCTCTCCAAATCACAATTACAACAGAAACAGTTGTAGTGCATTTGTTCCTTTGTCAGTGAAATGCTAAAAGGAGAAAAAGTCTGATTGAGATCTCCAAAAAGCTGCTCCCAGAGCACCATCTAGTGGAAATCCAAAAGGGGCCAAAATCCCACGCTAACAACACAGGCTAGTACTTTGTAAACAGCCTACATCTCCTTCCAATTGCCCACACCTCCAGAGAGCTGTGACCGTCAGATGAGTGGCCTTATTTTCCATACAAATTAACAGGATAAAGTTTCTTTATGGGATTTTCCTGGGGTGTTAGACACTTTAATCTATTAGGAGAGAAAAGATTTGAAATAGAGATTTTTTCACTCAGCACTTCCGTTTTGTTTTGTTTTGCCGGTGTAAAAAATAACTTTGTACTACCAGTCAGACTTTTTGCAACCCTCACTCTGAAATAACATCTCCATCTCTGACTCATGTACATGTGATCAAACGGGTATGCAGAAGCTTGCTTGGTGGTGGGGACCTTGCTGAGTCCTGGATTAAGTTCATGATGGGTACAAAATCGAGTAGGAGTCAAGCAACCTGGGGCTGAACTCCTTTTGTCTCTCAGGCCTTGAGTTTATGTACCTGTAAAATGAGCAAGATAAATACTACCTGCCTCTGGGGGGGTGGGGGGAATTAAACTTGACCCCATGCTTTGAGTTTAGAAGCATGAACAGACTGTTGAACCTCAGAGGGAAGGCAGGGGAAGGTGGGTGGGAAGAGATCAAGCAATGAACGTATATGCATATATGCAGAACCCCAGGACAAAGACAATGGGGTAGTGAGGGCCTGGGGATGGAAGCGGGCTGGAAAGGTTAGTGGGGGAAAGAAGGGCCTATGTAATACTTTTAACAACAAAGATGAAAAGACAATAGGGAAAAAAAGAAAACCTACATGGAAATACTTTTTGTAGAAGAGAGTGCACCTGGAAGGGGTTCTGCCCCAGGAGTCCTCACTGTGCCATTACCGCTGAAACACGGTGACCTGCACCATTCCTCTGTGAACAAAGGGTGAATGAAAAAGGTTGCATTAAACACCTCAAACAAAAGGTAACAGCAAGTCAAAGTGCTTCCTTATAAGTAAATCAAATCATAGTTAACTGCCTAGGACTTGTCTGCAAAGGGTTACTGCATGAGCAGCAGGTGCATTCCTAAGACCCAGAGATTGTTTTCAAAGAGGCTTTTTTGAAAACAAATTTGAAAGTGGTATATAAAATTAGAAAAAGAAGTGAGCCATTCTACTCTTGTCAGGAGAATGACAGAAACAAGGTCCCAACCACAACCCTCACAAACCTGCACAGGCATTCCTTCCACATCAGCACCTCCTCACCACCCCTGCCCCCCACTTCAGGGCAGACAAAGGGGAGTCACTGGCTTTCATCAACTTGTCATTTGAGAAAAAGCCCTCAAACAACTTCAGTTACAGGCTGCTTTTAACCTTAGAGATGAAGAGAAATGCTAATATGCAAATCTCACTGCAGAGCGCCTGTATCCCGACAATGTGTGATTAACACTTCCCCAGAAGAGACACCTTTCTCAATTTTTTAACAAAGGCGTTTTTAAAACGCGAGTAGCTTAAAGCCACTATTAGTGACTCCTTTTCCCTTGAGCACCTGATTCTGACTCAACTCTAAGGTTCTCCCTCCACCTGAATCTCCCTCCCCACCGCCACACCCCGCCTCCCGTGGGCTCAGCCGCCTTGCCCGGGGTCCTGCGAGGTCCCTAAAGGGGTCCCTCTTGTAGCTGCTGAGGCCCCTCGCCCGGCCCCGCCCCACCTCTCCACCAGATGCCCCCGCTGCCACCCCGCGGACTTCACCTTGAAGGCGCTTGGAGGCGGGCGGGTGGCTCAGGGTGACTCCCCCAGGCGCCGGAGCATCTGGGGGCAGATCCCACCGCCCGCACCGCGCCGGGTGCTCCCACCGCACTGCAGCCCCGGCGCCCGTTACCTGCTGGGCTGCCGTGGCCGCGGGAGGGGGGCTCGCTGTGGCTCCTGCAGCCCCGGGCGGGGAGGCCAGTAGACAGCAACAGGCTTCTGCACAGGATGGACTGGTGGTGCCCTGGATGCTGAACTAGCCCCAGCCCCAACTTCCAGCCCAGAGTAAAGGACTTACCCCACCCCCCTCGGAAGGGCGGGCCAGGGCGGAGGGGAGGGGCCACGGTGGAGGGGGCGGGGCTAATGCTAGGGGGAGGGGCCACAGTGGAGGGGGCGGGGCGAGGCTTCTGCCCTCTGGTGTTAAACCCTGGGAGATGCTTTGTATGAATGAGGTTACTTAAATAAGGAACTAGTAAGTACACAAGGGTATAAAAGTTAATTCTATTGATTACTTGGCAAACAAAAAGAAATACCTAAATATCATGTAACCAAGGCTACTATGGTTTTCAATCACAAAGGACCTAGTGTAACCATTATGTGAAATAGATTGCTGCCAGAAGTAACTCCCATCATTTTACAAAATGCTAACAAAAATTAATATTCTCTACACAGCTGGACTTGGTGAGAAACACAAGACACTGGGGGGTAGGGGAGGAGGGGGGAGGGTCGGAGGAGAAAAATGGAGACCTATCTAAAACTTGTAGTAATACTATAAGCAATAAAACAAAATTTAAAAAAAAAAGAAATCCACTATTAGGAGGGATAAAATGAACTGAACTAGCAGGTATCAACACTGTGCAGGTTTGTTGTTGTATGTTGTTAAAAGACAATTTTCTTATTAGAATTTACTTTCAACACACTATTAATGTAATAAGAAACCCTGGAGGACCTTGAAGGCCTTGAGACTTCGGTGTTGTTTCCAGAATTATGAAAATAACTTTTTATATTATCCAAGGCTATATATATATATATATATATATATATATATATATATCCAACTACACATGTTTCGCAGTCCTGTGTTACTAAGTGATCACCAGATGATAATGCTTAGATATGAATTCACAAAAAACCATGTATTTGCACTTCATAATAGAAGGAATAGACAGTAGTGAGTGGTTAATGTTAATAATAAAATGGGAATATGGGTGCAATTATACTAAATATTTTCAAAACCAAAATTCTAAAAACATGAAGACTTCTGATATCTTGGGACAAGACATTTTGGCAGTCATTAATAAGCTTTAGTTATGATGATGCTTTTTTGAACATTAGGAAGAAGTTCTGCTTTTAGTGGAATTATTGTAGCCAACTGGATTAATTTAAAATAGTATTGAAAATTAAGCGTATTTTAATTTTTTTCTATTTAAAACTGTAGCACAATACACACCCATGTTCAAAACCCTTCTTATATTTATCTAATTCTTGTGTTATAATTTTTACAAATAATACACTGAATGTATATGATTCTATGAATCCTTAGCCATAATGTACCTGTGGAATCATTACCACAATTAAGAAAAAGATCACATCCAACATGCCTAGAGGGATTCCGTATGCCCCTTTGTAGCTCTTCCCTTCATCTGCCCCTGGCTGCAATCAGTGATTTTCCCCTTATCACTGTATATTTCAATATTCTGGAATTCCATATAAGTGGAATCATGTAATACACAGTTTTTATGTCTATTTCATTTCACAGAGGACAATTATTTTTAGATTCACCCAAGTTGTGGCGTGTATCAGCAGTTCACTTTATTTTAATTGTACAGTGGTATATCATTGAGGTTTGCCATCATTATTAATTTAATTACTTGCTGAGCATTTTATCCAGTGCTCATCCATGATTTTTTTTTTTTTGCAAAGTGTTTGTTTAAATATTGTGCTTACTTCTAAAGAAATCATTTCTTAATATAGATGGTTAGAGAGGTTACTTGTCCAGCTATTGACAAGGTTGGAAAATGGTGAAGCAGGACTTGGACTTCAGTGATTTGGCTCAAGTCTATGTATGTTTTGTAGTTGCCTTCTTCAAGGAGATATGTGAAATAAAATTAAAAAATTATATTGGATGTGGACTCTAGATGGTGATGAATATGATGAATGGTTGGTTGCCTAAGAAGTCTGAACTTCATTTGAGAGGTAATGGGGATCTATAATTTTTATGTCCAGGAAATTAAACAATAAAAAATAAGAATCCTATATAATAAAAGCCTAATATGCAAATAGAACAAATGGTCACTATTATGTGCACTGACCACCAGGGGGCAGATGTTCAACACAGGAGCTGCCTTCAGGCCCCAGGCCAGCAAAAGTGGGTGCCAGTAGGTGTGTATGTGTGTGGGGGGGGGTCAGGAGGGCGGTGAGCAGGTGGCACCAGGCCAGCCAAGGTGGATGCCAGTGGGGGGACCCCTGATCTCCCCACTGGTCACCCTACAGATTGGTCCTGCTCACTGGCCAGGCCTAGGGACCCTACCTGTACACGAATTTTGTGCACTGGGCCTCGTCATTAAAATAAATATCATTAGGCAGCAGTTTAAAAATGAGTTTGAAGTAGGTTAAATTAAGAGGCAGAGCAGATTAGTTAGTAATTTATTAAGTGACATAGGTAGGCTCCAGAAACAGGAATACTGGGACAGATAGGATGGATGGATGCTTTGAGGATCCACCCATGGATCCTCATAGTACATGATCATGTTTTCCTGACAATACACAACCATTAGTAATTAAAACAAGTCTACATTTTTTTACATTCCAGCCATGAAATTTTAAATATTATTATTAATTAAACTGATATGATGTAGTCCCTGATAGTTTTGTTATAAATAAAAGGAGGTTGGTAGAAAGCAGGCATGGTAAAGTCATGACCTAATATTACACCTTAAACTTTCTTCATTTGCTTTTTTTCTCCCTTCAGTTTTTTCTTACTGTCCTTCCTTCTCTAACTCCTCCCCTTTTTTCTTCCCTTTGTTTTTCTCTGGTATTGTCTATTGTTCTTTCTAAGAAGCAACAAAGCAGAAAAACATATTGGCATATAAACAGCTATTATCTTTAAAAATACATATTTTATTGATTTTTTACAGAGAGGAAGAGAGAGGGATAGAGAGCTAGAAACATTGATGAGAGTGAAACATCAATCAGCTGCCCCTCCCCCCCCCC
>PVJC01034433.1:0-18810 GCA_004026665.1 Murina feae | reverse complement strand
GGAGGGAGGGAAGGAAGGGGAATCTTATGTTTTGCAAAGCATCGATGGACCTGGAGAGCATTATGCTAAGTGAAATAAACCAGTCAGAGAAAGACAAGTATCACATGATCTCACTTATATGTGAAATCTAATGAACAAAATGAACTAATGAACAAAGTAGGTCAAGAGGCATGAATACATGGAAAAGACTGACATGTTTCAGAGGGGAGGGAGGTGGGATGGGAGGAGATTAACCAAAGAACATATGTGTATATGTGCATAACCCATGGATACAGACAAGAATGTGGTAAAGGCCTGGGGTGGGGCCAGCCTGGGTGAAGTTAGGTAAAAGAGGGAAATTGGGGGACATCTATAATGCTGTCAACAAGAGAAAATGTATTTTTTAAAAAGTAATAAGGCACCCTGGCCAGTTTGGCTCAGTGGATAGAGCATTGGCCTGCTGACTCAAGGGTCCCGGCTTCGATTCTGGTCAAGGGCATGTACCTTGGTTGCAGGCACATCCCCAGTGTGGGGTGTGCAGGAGGCAGCTGATAGATGTTTCTCTCTCATCGATGTTCCTGATTCTCTATCCCTCTCTCTTCCTCTCTGTAAAAAAATCAATAAAATATATATATTTTTTAAAAGTAATAAGTCATTAAACAAGCTTCAGACTTAAATGGCTAGAAAAGTGAAAGTGGGAGGAAATATTCAAATTGATCAAGTCCAACTAATAATACTTTCAGTCAATGTAAATGAATTCCTACAGCTTTTATGTTCTTTAATACTCCTGAGGTTTTTTGATATATTCTAAGAAGAATATAAAAGTATATAAAGTTGTCCGGCCAGTGTGGCTCAGTGGTTGAGTGTTGACCCAGGAACCAGGAGATCACAGTTCAATTGATGGTGAAGACACACACCCTGCTGCAGGCTCAGTCCCAACAGATGATTCTCTCTCATCACTGATGTTTCTATCTCTACCTCTCCCACTCTGAAACCATATTTGCATATTTTGAAAAATGCAAAATAAAAAGATATTTTACAAAAGAAAGAAACCAGCATTTGAATGAAATGATGTAGCTTTAAAAATATAAAAATATAAATAAAGCAAAATATGATAAAAATCCAAACAAAACCATATTTCCCCCATTAGTAATAGTTCAAAGAGATCAAACTTTTAAAGTTCAAATAATATAGTTAGTTAGCTTTATCTAGTGATAATAGTTAGAAATACTCATTATTTTCAAGCATAAGCAGAACATTTACAAAATTGATCATACACTTAGTCATAATTCAATTATTTTTTTATAATATACTAGGGGCCCGGTGCATGAAATTCATGCACAGGGGTGGAGGGTTCCTCAGTCCAGCCTGCCCCCTCTCACATATTGGGAGCCCTCAGGGGATGTCCTACTGATGGCTTAGGCCCACTCCCTGCTCCCCATGGGGAGCGGGCCTAAGCTGCAGTCTGGCCTCCCTTTGTGGGAGGTGACCAGGCTAATCAGGGGAAGGCACCAGCCCCATCACTCCGCTGCTGCAGCCACTGCCAGTCACTGCAGCCACCAAGGTGTTTTTATCAAAACAGACTCCAGTCCCTTCACCATGAAAAAATGACAACTTTCTTTAGGCATTTTCAAGATATGACATTCATAGGATATGACATTTCTTTCTTTCTTTTTTTTTTTTAATCCTCACCTGAGGATATGTTTCCATTGATTTTTAGAGAATGTAGAAGAGAAGGGAAAGACAGAGAGAAACATTAAAGTGAGAAGAACACTTCGATTCGTTGCCTCTTGCATGAGTCCTGACCTGGGCCTCGGCCAGGGAGAAGCCTGCAACCTAGGTACATGCCTTTGGTCAGAATTGAACCCAGACACCACAGTCAGCAAGCTGAGGCATTATGCACTGAGCTAAACCGGCTAGGGAAGGCTATGACATTTCTTATCTCTCCAGCAGTGGGCCTTCATTTTTTTCTCCAGGAGTGTGGTGGAAAAACCCTAGATTGCCTTTAGGGATTCTTATTACCCAAGTTACTAAGAATATTACCAGTGGAATACAGGGAGCTTAGCCAATGACCAGTAAGAAAAGGTGTTTTCTCTGTAGTTCACTCCCATCACTGGCTCCACCCCTGCCCCTCCAATCCCAGCTCCACCCCTACCCAGGCCTGTAGCCTCTGGCCTCGGATGCAGGCCTGGGCAAAAGACCCCCAAATCCCTGTTATCCCTGGCTGCACCCCTTCCCAGGTCCATGCAAGTGCTGGCTCTGCCCCTTGACCCCCCCCCCTGCCTCCCCACCACCTCCCTGGCTAACAGGCCTGGCTACTTCAGTTGCAGGGCTAAGGTTGACTGGGTGCTGCCATCTTGTGGCTATGGGCATGGCCATCTTTGTCACAGAGTGATGACTAATTTGCATATTACTCTTTTATTAGATAGGATTTCTTTACTGATTTCAGAGAGGAAGGGAGAGGGAGAGATATAAACATCAATGATGAGAGGGAATCACCAATTGGCTGCCTCCTGCATGCTCCCCAGTGGGGACCAAGCCCGCAACCTGGGCATGTGCCTTTGGCCAGATTGGAACCCAGGATCTCCCAGTCCGCAGGTTGATGCTCTATCCACTCAGCCAAACTGATCTGGGCTCAATTCTCAATGTACCATATAGTCTATACCAAACATACTACTTTCTCTGTCCATTATGCTATTAAGTTAGAAATCAATAACATAAATAAATAAAAAAGATAGAGGAAGAAGATAGGACATATAAAAGAGATAAAAATCCTTATTCATCATTTTAGTGCAGAAATTAATTTCTAAAAGAGTTAAATAGACATAGAACATGTGTAAATTATTTTAAAAATATGTAAACAGCCTGATTCAGTTGGCTGAATATCATCCATACACCAGAAGGATTGTGGGTTCGATTCCCAGTCAGGACACATACCTGAGTTTTGGGTTCAATCAATCCCTGGTTAGGACATATAAGGGAGGAAGCTGATCAATGGTTCTCTCACACATCAATGTTTCTCTCTCTCTCTCTCTCTCTATATATATATATATATATATATATATATATATATATATATATATATATATATATATATATATATATATATATATGATATAAAAAGAGTAAATATATATATATATATATATTTACTCTCCTCACCTAAGGAGAGAGAGAGACAAAGCATAGAAACAAAATTTAGCCCTGGCAGTTTGGCTCAGTGGATATAGTGTCCACTTGCAAACTGAAAAGGTCCCAGGTTCTGGTCAAGGGCACATGCCTGGGTTGTGGGCTAGATCCCCAGTAGGGGGCTTGCAGGAGGTAGCCAATCAATGATTCTCTCTCATCATTGACATTTCTACCTCTCTCTTCCTCTTCCTCTCTGATATCAATAAAAATATATTTTAAAAACTTTAAATGATAAGAGTGGTTGCTGCTAGGGAGAATGATGTGACATGATATGGGAATTGGGGAGATGGTGACTGAGTACTTTTGTTTTTGTTAACTTTTGAGTGCTGTTTTGATGAAAATAAAAATAATTTTTTTTAAAAAAGGAACACATTGTATTAAAAATTGTGGCAGAGTAGGTGGATGCTGCATGAACATGCTTCCAGGAACAAGCTGGAATTGAGGAGGAAACTGGTCTTGAAAGGCTGTCAGGCCATAAAAACTGTGAACAATGCACTGCGTTGTGGGGGGGGTCATTATTGCTGGCCCCAGGACAGATCATTGGATATGGCCTGGGGACCTGCACACCTGGGGGCCTTCCTGTAAGCCCACAAAAGGGGGCAGAACCATATCTGCAAGACAAAGACCCCAGAAGGTTATAAAAAGTGAAGCCCTCTGCATGTGTCTTCTCTCTGATTTGGAAATTATTCCCGGAGTCCACTTGTGTTAATAAACGGGGTCCCTCCCTTTCTCTAGGAAGCATGCTTGGTATTTCTTTCATCTTCTGCAACAGAATTACAATTGAAATACAGAAAGGCTTCCTGAATAATCAATGGAAAACTGACAGGAGAGAACCCTGATACCTAAGGACCAAAGGTGGAGACCACATAGAGACTGGTAGGAGGGGAGAAGTGTAAAAGGGCTGGGTGGGCACTCACAGACAGCAACTGAAGTCCCAGAGAGGCAACTCAGCTCTGGCGTGGGGAAGCAGGGGAGGGGTACCATTGAGAACTCTAGCATCTAATCCCCAAGCTGGGCTACTCAGCAGAGAGCACCAAACTGAAGAGGGTAACGACATAATATGTAGCTGTGAAAAGCAGTAGGGTGCTGTCTGCCAGGGAGTGACAGCTGAAAGTTCAAGCATCCTCTTGAAGGGCCAACACACAAAAATTCCCTGGAAAGCCACCCACTTTGTGCTCTGGCAGAGGGAGGATGAAGTAGACTGGAGCTGTGAGAGCTGAACCCAGGACTGGGGACTCGTGGAATAGAGCTCAGAAGGCAGACACCCCAAGTTTCCTGGGCTGAGTCATTCCCTCACACAGTGGAGGGCATTTTTCTCACTTAGACATTTGCCTTGCCTGGGGGGAAGATAGTCAACACATCCTAATGGAAAATACTTTCCCCTGAGGCCACTTATGGAATAAAAAAAAGACCCCAAGTAGCTGCAGCAATCCTGAGAAAGAACAAAGTTGGAGGGATCACAATGCCAGATATCAAGCTATATTGCAAAGCCACTATTGCCTGGTACTGGCACAAGAACAGACATATAGACCAGTGGAACCAAAAAGAGAACCCAGAAATGAACCCAAGCCATTATGCTCAATTAATATTTCACAAAGGAGGCAAGAGCATACAATGGAGTCAAGATAGTCTGTCCAACAAATGGTGTTGCGAAAATTGGACAGATACATGCAAAAAAATGAAACTAGACCACTAACTTATACCATACATAAAAATAAGCTCAAAATGGATAAAGGACTTGAACATAAGATGCGAAACCATAAAAATCTTAGAGGAATCCATAGGCAGCAAAATAGCAGACATATGTCCTACCAATATCTTCACCGATACAGCTCCTAGGACAATGGAAACTAAGGAAAAAATAAACAAATGGAACTACATCAAAATAAAAAGCTTCTGCACAGCAAAAGAAACCATCAACAAAACAGCAAGATCGCTCACTGCATGGGAGAACGTATTTGCCAATGTTATCTCTGATAATGGTTCAATCTCCAAAATTTACATACTACTTAAAAGGAAAATAAGCAATCCAATAAAAAAAGCAAAGGACCTAAATAGAAACTTTTCAAGAGGACATAAAGAAGATATATGAGATATATGAAAACACTAGGGGCCCAGTGCATGAATTCAAGCATGGATCAGGTCCCTAAGAGTGAGCTGTGGATATCAAGCCCCAGCTCATGCCCCCAGCCCCACAGCCCCACCTGGCTCCCTCAGCACCTGGAGCCAGCACCACGTTGCTGTCTCCCTCCATGTTCCACAACACTCCCTGGTGGTTTGTGCACATCATAGTAAGCAGTCAAATGACCACCAGAGGGGAGAATTTGCATATTAGGCTTTTATTATATAGGATGCTCAAAGGTGCTAATCAACTGAGAGATACAAATCAAAACAACAATGAGGTACCATCTCACAACTGTCAGAATGGCTATCATCAACAAATCAACAAACGAAAAGTGCTGGTGAGGATGTGGAGAAAAAGGAACCCTCATGCATTGCTGGTGGGAATGCAGACTGGTGCAACCACTGTGGAAAATAGTATGGAGTCTTCTCAAAAAATTAAAAATGGCACTCCCATTTGACCCAGTGATCTCACTTCTAGGAATATATCCCAAGAAACTAGAAACATCAATCAGAAAGGATATATGTATCCCTAAGTTCATAGCAGCACAATTTACAATAGCTAAGATTTGGAAACAGCCTAAATGCCCATAAGCAGATGAGTGGATTAGAAAACTGTGATACATCTACACTATGGAACATTACACTGTGGTAAAAAAGAAGGAACTCTTACCATTTGCAACAGCATGGATGGAGCTGGAGAGCCTCATGCTAAGCAAAATAAGCCAGTTGGAGAAAGAGAAATAGCACATGATCTGACTCATTTGTGGAATAAAATGAAAACATAAACTGATTAACATAAATAGAACCGGGGTATTCTAGATATAATAGAAGCAATCCTGTTATTTGCAGATTTTTAATATTTCCTACAACTTTCTTGATATCATATTATGTTAGTACAGCTTTGGTAATGTTATTATATTTAAATCCTTTTATTCTTGAAATATTAATGTTTATTGCATGTAATATTATATGTCAGATTGTTTTTCTTGAATAATTGGTATTTATTGCATGTAACATTATCATATTTTAAATTGTTTTTCTTGAGATACTAACAACAAAAAACAAATTGATGGCTGCCAAAGGGGAGAAGGGGTGGGGATTTGAGTGAAAAAAATGAAGGAATTAAGAAGTACAAATTGGTAGTTACAAAATAATCATAAAGATGGAAAGTTCAGCATAGGCAATGTAGACAATAATGTTGTAATAACTCTGTATGGTGCCAGGTAAATACTTGAATTATTGGGGTATCACTTTGTAAATTATCTGTCGAACCACTATGCTGTACACCTAAAACATAAAATAATATTGAATATCAACTGTAATCAAAAAATAAAATTTCTAAAATTTACACAAGAGGGGAAAAAAAAGACAAATAATGTACACAGCCACCTCTTCTGCTGACTCTCAGGGTCAGGCCTGATAGAGTTTCTTGCTGCACGTTCAAATCTCCACACTAAATTGCAGATGCTTTTTACTCAGAATTTGATAGTGCTTACATTTCAGATTAGAGGTTCCCAACATCTTTGCAGTACATGAAGACACCTATTTTTCTAAAAGAGAGGCAAGCCTTAGCTGGCTTGGCTCAGTGGATAGAGCATTAGCATGTAGACTGAAGAGTTCCAGGTTCAATTCCAGCCAAGGGGACATGCTTGGGTTGCGTGCTTGATCCCCAGTAGGGGCATGCAGGAGGCAGCCAATCAGTGATTCTCATCACTGATGTTTTTATCTCTCTCATTCTCCCTTCCTCTCTGAAATTAATAAAGAAAAATATTGGAGAAACCAAGATGGCAGCATAGGTAAACACCTGGAATTGCTGCCTCACACAACCATTTCAAAACCACATGAAAAGAAAAAAACAGACACCACCCAGACCCACAGGAGGGCTGGCTGAGTGGAAATTCTACAACTAGAAAGAGAATGAGACTCAGAGGAGGTGTGGAAGTAAAGTGCAGAGGTACAGAGGCACGGAAAGGGCTCGAGGAAAGGGCTGGCAACTGAGGATACGGTTGTCTTTTTCAATCCAGAGGGAGGCACAAGCTCCTGACGGCTCTGAACTCCAGTTCCAGGCCAGTTTCTGGAGATTCAGACTCATAAAGGGAGAAACTGGACTGTCTGACACCGGGAGGAACTCCAGAGCAGCTTTCTCTTGGCAGTGCCGAGGGACACTGAGACCTGGTGCCTCTCAGGCCAGGGCTGAGAATCAGCCATAGCTGATTCCCCAAGACCCTGCCCCACCCAAGCTGCATGCAGAGGCTTTTGCTTATAAAAGACTGGGTAGCCTCAGGCAGAAGCTAAAATAGCATCTCCTTAGAGATCCAAGAGCCAGTGTACCCAGTGGTCAGAGTGGGACCATCCAGATTACAACTCCTCAGATCCATAAGGAACACAATCAAGGGGCAGACTCAGTGAGCATCAAAGCCCCACTGAAGCAAGTCTTCCCCATAAGGGTGTCTCCAGAACAGAAGTTCTCCCACCATAGACACAGCTGATTCTCACAGCCAAGTGGTGTGGAGATCAATTCCTCTCAGTGATACCAACAACAATCAAGGCTTAGCTACAACAAGACTGTGCACAAAACCTACAAAGTGGTGCACCAAAAGTGTCCACCTCAGGTAATTGGGGAGGCTGAGCCACCGGGCCCTATAGGACACCTAGCACAGAAAGCTACTCTATCAACACAGGGAAGCAGCCAAAATGCAGAGACAAAAAAAACAGGTCACAAATGACAGAAATGGAGGAAAGCAAACAACTGGATATAGATTTCAAAACCATGGTTATAAGGCTTTTCAAGAATTTTCTAGAGACCGCCGATAAATTTAGTGAGCCCCTTGAGGATATGAAAAAGGACCAGCTGGAAATTAAGCATACACTGACTGAAATAAATAATAATATACAGAGATCCAACAGCAGACTAGAGGATTGCAAGAATCAAGTCAAAGATTTTAAATATGAAGAAGCAAAAACACCCAACCGGAAAAGCAAAAAGAATCCAAACATCTGAAGATAGTGTAAGGAGCCTCTGGGACAACTTCAAGCATACCAACATCAGAATTATAGGGGTGCCAGAAGAAGAGAGAGAGCAAGAGATTGAAAACCTATTTGAAGAAATAATGACAGAAAACTTCCCCCACCTGGTGAAAGAAATAGACTCACAACTCCAGGAAGCACAGAGAATCCCAAACAAAAGGAATCCAAGGAGGACCACACCAAGACACATCGTAATTAAAATGCCAAGGGCAAAAGATAAAGAGAGAATATTAAAAGCAGCAAGATAAAAGCAGTCAGTTACCTACAAGGGAGCACCCATACCACTGTCAGCTGATTTCTTAACAGAAACTTTGCAGGCCAGAAGGGAATGGCAAGAAATATTCAAAACAATGAATAGCAAAAACCTACAACCAAGATTACCTTACCCAGCAAAGCTATCATTCAGAATTGAAGGTCAGATAAAGGGCTTCACAGACAAGAAAAAGCTAAAGGAGTTCATCACCACCCAGTATTATATGAAAAGCTGAAAGGTATCCTTTGAGAAGAGGAAGAAGAAGAAAAAGTAAAGATAAAAATTGTGAAAAACAAATACATATCTATCAACAAGTGAACCTAAAAATCAAGTGAATAAAAATATCTAATGAATAGAATAAAGTGGTGAATAGAATAGAATCAAGGGCATAGAAAGGGAGTGAAATCAATAAAATATTTAGAAAGGGAGTGGACTGACAATTCTCAGGGGGAAGGGGGTATTGGGTGCGGGAAGAGACTGGACAAGTATCGTACACCTATAGATAAGGACAGTATGGGGGGTAAGGGCAGAGGGTGAGGTGGGAACTCGGAGGAGGGGAGCTATGGGGGAGAAAAAGAGGAGCAACTGTAATAATATGAACAATAAAGATTTTTTAAAAGACTGAAAAAAAGAAAAATATTAATAATCTAATCTAATAAAAGAGTAATATGCTAATTGCATCACTCCACTACATCCCAAGCCATGCTCACCAGCCAATCAGAGCGACTATATGCAAATTAACCCAACCAAGGTGGCAGCAGTCAGCCACAGAGCTAGAGCAAACAGGAGGCTTCTGGTTGGAGGAACCTGCCTGTTTAGACTGGCTGTGGCCTCCGCTCAAGGCAACAAAGTTTCAATTATAAAAGCCAGGGAGCTGGAACAAACAGGAGGCTTTGTTGCCCCAGCCATGAAGGAAGCTGCCTGCCTAGGCAGGCTGTGGCCTCCACTCAGGGCAACAAAGTTTCAATTATAGAAGATAAATAAACCCCCAGATACCTGCTTCCAGCCAGCCTCGCTCGGAGCTTGGGTCACTGGGGGCTGTGGCCAACCTGCAAACAGCCATCGGCCCCTCACCCAGGATGGCCCCACCATCATGAAGTGAGGGTCCCTGCTGGGGGCTTAGCCAGCCTGCAAACAGCCATCAGCCCTTCACCCAGACTGGCCAGGCACCCCAGCAGGACCCTCCACCCTGAAGGGGCTGTGGCCAGCCTGCAAACAGCCATCAGCCCCTCACTCAGGTTGACCAGGCACCCCAGCAGGGATCCTTACCCTGAAGGGACTGTGGACAGTCTGAAAACGGTCCTCAGCCCCTCACCCAGGCTGGCCGAGAACACCACCCTGATCTGGGACACCCTTCAGGGCCAACCAGCCAACCCCCACCCATGCACCGGGCCTCTATCCTATATAATAAAAGGGTAATATGCAAATTGATCCTAACAGCAGAATGACTGGGAATGACTGGTCACTATGACACACATTGACCACCAGTGGGCAGACACTCAATGCAGGAGCTGCCTCCTGGTGGTCAGTGCACTCCCACAGGGGGAGCTATGCTCAGCCACAAGCCAGGCTAATGGTTGCCAGCACAGTGGTGGTGGCGGGAGCCTCTCCCACCTCTTTAGCAGCACTAAGGATGTCTGACTGCGGCTTAGGCCTGCTCCCCTAGTCAACTGGCAAATGGACATCCCCCGGGGGCTCCCAGGCTACCAGAGGAATGTCTGACTGCCAGCTTAGGCCCGATCCCCCGGGAAGCGGACATAAGCCAGCAAGTAGACATCCCCCAAGGGGTCCCAGACTGCAAGAGGACACAGACCAGGCTGAGAGACCCTTCTGAGTGCACAAATTTTTGTGCACTGAGCCTCTAGTATGATTATAAAAATGGATTTTGAAAGTGTGGAGCAACCCAAGCTCCACTGACAGATGAATGGATAAACAAAATGTGATCTATACATACAATAAAATATTATCAGCCTTAAAAAGGAAGGAAATTCTGATATATGTTACAATGTGGGTGAACCTTAAGGATATTATGCTAAGTGAAATAAGCCAGCCATAAAAGGACAAAGACTGCATGATTTCACTTGTGAGGTTAGAGTAGTCAAATTCAGAGACAGAAAGTAGAGGTTTCCAAGAGCTTCAGGAAAGAGGGAAAGGGAAGTTGTTATTTAGTGAATACAGAGTTTCAGTTTTACAAGATAAAAAGAGTTCTGGAGATGGACGGTGGTGATGGTAGCACAACAACCTATACTAATAAAAGGGTAATATGCTAATTAGGATGGACGCCCATCTGGACAAAGCCACAGCAGCTGAGAGGCCTGGGGCTCAGGCAGCTGTGGGCTCAGGCAGCTGTGATCTGGGGACTCAGGCCTCATAGCCACCTCGGCCAGCAGTGGCAGCATCAGCTGGGTGATGGGGGTGGCGCCTTCCCCTCATCAATCCAGTCGCCTCCTACAAAGGGAGGCCAGACTACAGCTTAGGCCTGCTCCTCATGGGGACTGTGAGAAGGGACAGGCCAGGCTGAGGGACACCCCCCCCCACGCTGCGCCAGTACATGAGTTTTTGTGCACCGGGCCTCTAGTATGAATATACTTAATACCGTTGAATATTACATGTAAACGTGGTTAATGAAGTAAGCAGTTAGACAGCCATGAGCCAGAGCAAGGGTGATAGGCTAGGTATAGAAGGTCACCAGGGTGAAAGCCCCAGGGCAAAACTGGGCTGGTACCCAACTCCCAGGATGACCTTTCCTCCCCCAGCATATCACTGGTCATGGGGTCTAGACCCCCGGACCTTTCATATTGCTGGTCCTGGGGCTGGGATCCTCCCTCAACCTTTCCTCCTCTGGAATATTGCTAGTCATGTGATTTAGACCCCCACCCTTGGAGTGGGAAAGAACAAGAGGGACGGAGAGAAGCCCTTAAACATTAAGCACCCAGGACACTGAGGCTTTGGCCCACATCAAATACCTTTAGGCCTCATGCAGCCATGGCTGACCTCACGACCAGCTGCACTGACAAATGACCCTGCCCTGGCACCAATAAATCAGTGGAGACCACCTGGAAAGCTGATGAATATTCCTTGAATATTCTTTTGAGATTCTCCCCTGATTCATTTTCTCTCCTCTCTCTCTCTCTCAGACACACACACACACACACACACACACACACACACACACACACCTGAAAACCTGTCAAGGTTTTCCTCCAAGGCACTTTTTCTGTCTTTCTCTTTCCCCTAAGTTCCAGGGGCCCTTCTTTTGCTGTAACTTGTTTTTTGAGCCCATTTCTTCTCTGGCTCACCGTTTCTACCTCTGTGACTTTCTAAATAAAAACTTTCTCCTACAGAAAGAGAGACTAAAAAAGCAATCCCATTTACCATCACACCAAAAAAATTAAGATACCTAGGAATAAACTTAACTAAAGAGGTAAAAGACCTCTATTCAAAAACTACAGGACGTTGAAAAAAGAGATAGAAGAAGACATAAACAGATGGAAGAACATACCATGTTCATGGATTGGTAGAATCCATATCATTAAAATGTCCATACTACCCAAAGCAATCTATAAATTCAATGCACTCCCCATCAAAATACCAACGGCATATTTCACAGACCTAGAACAAACTCTCCAAAAATTCATCTGGAATAAAAAAAGACCCTGAATAGCTGCAGCCATACTGAGAAAGAAGAACAAAGTAAGTGGGATCTCAATACCAGATATCAAGCTGTATTATAAAGCCACTGTTCTCAAAACGGCCTGGTACTGGCACAAGAATAGACACATAGATCAATGGAATAGAATAGAGAACCCAGAAATTGATCTGAACCAATATGCTCAATTAATATTTGACAAAGGAGGCAAGAACATACAATGGAGTCAAGACAGTCTCTTCAGTAAATGGTGTTGGGAAAATTGGACAGATACATGCAAAAAAATGAAACTAGACCACCAACTTACACCATACACAAAAATAAACTCAAAATGGATAAAGGACTTTTGTAAGATGGGAAATCATAAAAATACTAGAGGAATACACAGACAACAAAATCTCAGACATATGCCAAAGCAATTTCTTCACTGATATAGCTCCCAGGGCATTGGAAACTAAAGGGAAGATAAACAAATGGGACTACATCAAAATAAAAAGCTTCTGCACAGCAAAAGAAACCATCAGCAAAACAACAAGAAAGCCCACTGCATGGGAGAACATATTTGCCAATGTTATCACTGATAAAGGTTTAATGTCCAACATTCATAGGGAACTCATACAACTTAACAAAAGGAAAATAAACAATCCAGTCAAAAAATGGGCAAAGGAAAAAAAAATGGGCAAAGGACCTAAATAGACACTTTTCAAAGGGGGACATTCAGAAAGCCAAGAGACATACGAAAACATGCTCAAAGTCACTAATCATCTGAGAGATGCAAATCAAAACAACAATGAGGTACCATCTCACACCTGTAAGAATGGCTGTCATCAACAAATCAACAAACGACAAGTGTTGGAGAGGATGTGGAGAAAAAGGAACACTCGTGCACTGCTGGTGGGAATGCAGACTGGTGCAGCCACTGTGGAAGACAGAATGGCATTTCCTCAAAAACTTAAAAATAGAACTGCCATTTGACCCAGTGATCCCACTTCTAGAAATATATCCCAAGAAACCAGAAACACCAATCAGAAAGGATATATGCATCCCTATGTTCATAGCAGCACAATTTACCATAGCTAAGATTTGGAAACAGCCTAAGTGCCCATCAACAGATGAATGGATTAGAAAACTGTGGTACATATACACAACGGAATATTATGGTGATGTAAAAAAAAAAAGGAATTCTTACCATTTGCAACAGCATGGATGGAACTGGAGAGCATTATGCTAATGAGATAAGCCAATCAATGAAAGAAAAATACCACATGACATCACTCATTTATGGATAATAAAGACCATTATAAACTGATGAACAAAAATAGATACAGAAGCAGAGCAGCATCAAACAGACTGTCAAATTACAGCAAGAAGGACAGGGAGAGTTGGGGGGGGGGGCGGGGGCAAGAGATCAACCAAAGGACTTTTATGCACGCATATAAGCATCACCAATGGACACGAAACACTGGTGGTTAAGGGAGGTTGGGGGAAGGTGGGGGGGGAGACATATGTACTACTCTTTGTAATATTTTACGCAATATAAAAAAACTTTCTCTTATCATGTGAGTCTTGGCTCTGAATTCTTCTCTCAGCCAAAACTCAGGAACTGAGGTTGCTGAACTGAGGCCCAATCACTGGAAACTGGTGCTGTTTTCGCTGCCAGCAGTTAACATGGTAAATGTTGTTATGTGTATTTTACAATAAAGAAAACTGAAGGGAGGACAACACGGATTACAGTCCCTGTCCTATGGTGCTTACAGCCTCATGGGAGGCCACCAGCCGGTGGAAACAGTGTTGCGGGAATGCAGACTAAAGGTTAATGCTGAGGAGACCCAGCCCAGTTCACGAAGAAGTTGACACAAGACAAGAGGGAGACCATTACTACCTCCTTCAAATGCTTAAAACCCGTTGAGCAAAAGCTTTACAGTCCAGCTGGCCAAACAGAGGGTTCAAAGGAACCTGCCCGCCTCGCGCCCGGTTCTTCTCAGGGTTGCAACCCAGAAGCCCGCTCTGGCCCAGCAGATGGCGCCGAGGCCGCAGCGCACCCCCAGGCCCCCAGGGGGCGCTCTGGCCGGGCCTCTCCTCCCCTCAGTGAGCCTTTCGCCTCAGAGCACGTCTGCGCCGGCGCAGATGCGCAGCAGCCTCCGCGGCCCGAGAGCAGCATGGCGGCGTCCTCCGTGGGCGAGAAGGAGAAGGAGCGGCCGGGGGGCGGGTCGGGGGCGGCCTGCGGCAACAGCACGCGAGAGCGGCTGCTGTCTGCGCTGGAAGATCTGGAGGTCCTGTCCAGGTAGCGCCGGAGGCCGGGGAGCCGGGCGGGGTGGCAGGGAGGGAGACCCCGGCGCGCACGAAACCCAGGGGCAGTGCACGAGTGTCGGACGTGGTGTGCGCAGCCCTCTCGCTCGCGAGACGGCGTCCCCCTCGCCCCCCGCCCCACACCCCCCCGATATGTTCGTAATGACAGTAACGCAGGAAGCCCTGGACTGTCAGGACCGTAGCGGACCTTAGAGATTGCGGGTGTGAATCGCTTCGACCACGGCCCCTGCACGGACGTGCCGCGCGCGGGAAGACGGCAGTGGGTGAAGGGGGGAAAGGCTGTGGACAGTGGCGCGGAGCCGGGCTCTGTCGCAAGCGTGCGCGGCGGCCTCGCAGCGCCGGGACTCGGCGTCGCCGTGAGCGCTGGCTTCCTGGGGAAGGGGCTGCCCGCCGGGCCGCGTTTCCCGGAGGCACCGAGCGGCCGGGGCTGGAGCGGCCGTGAAGTGTGTTACTGATGGCACTGCGCGCGGTCAGCAGCCTGGGGTGGCTGCGGCGCAGCGTGTGTGGCACAGGTATCTGATGAAATTGCGCGTCCTTTTCTTCGTTCCGTCATCTTTCATGACAGTGTTAAGTTAGTGCCCCTCTTAATTTCCTCACGTTCACTCGGATGTGAAAACTGTTTTGGTTCTTTCTCCTAAAAAGTGACTCGGATTTGACCTCTTGTTCCCGTCCGCACTATTTTACATCCCATCAAGAATCTTAAGGCAGCCTCCCAACAGCTGTAGTTGCCTTGATGCATCTCCACTGTATCTGTCTGTTTTGCTCAAGAGCAGAGCTATGTTTTTAAAAGGCATCTCAGATCACTTTTCTGCTTTAAGATACTCGTTCGGTTTCCATTTTCTAATGAGATAGAGTTCATATTCTTTAGCTACGTGTACAATAGATAAAGCCATTCTCCATCTCCTTCTTAATCGGTCCTGTAATTCACATTTAGGTCACATCCCTCCACCCTTCCATGCCCTTCATTCCAACCTCCTGAATGCTCCCCATTCTAAAGCTAGTCGTACTTCCTCAACTCTACTGTCATCCCACTCCACATCCATCTTGATAAGTCATTCATTCATCCCGCTCAGATGGCACCATTTCCACAGCCAACATCCATTGACAGCTTTAGAATAAATCTCCTATGTTGTATTACGTGGCCTACTAATAGTCAGCATTTTATCCACTGTGATTTAGTCCTTGCCACAGCAAGCATTATTTACTGGATTACTAGGTCAGCACAGTATCAAATGATGTAGTACTGTGAGTTAAATAGCTCGTGTGTTTAATTCACGGTTTGGACTGCATTGGACTCAAATATTGCTTGGCTACAAATAGGGCACATGGAATCCTCAGGCATCGGGCTGTCGGTAAACTGAACGAGAAACTCAGGCACAAGGCAGCTAGCTGTCAGTGCGTTGCCCTTGTACAAATGTTCACAAAGTAATGCAAGTGCTGTTTCCTTCTGTCTTTGTTGACTTTGTAGTTCCTGGCTGAGACCTTGCAGGTTAATCCTGTCAGTGAGTACCAGGGTGACTTCTTAGTAAAAAGACCCTAGCAAGACAGAGTTTTCAGTTAAATAATTTACGTCTCTGCTCTGTGTGTCATGACTACCTTTGGGACGCTAATTGAAGCTTCATTTAGTTTATGTGGAGGGCTTATTCTTTGGAAGTTATTAAAGATCAAGTTAACATCCCATAAATGCTGACTAGCTCACTAGTTTTCTAAATAGGACCAACTGTCATTTGAAAAACAGTGCATCCGTTGGTCATTCAAACTGTCTCTTTGAGTACCTTGACCTGCCTTAAGTAGTAGCCATGTAGTTGTGATACACATTTGTGTTTCATTAGGTTCAGGACAGCTAATAATTAATTGGAAAAAACTTTTGTTGCTTTTATATGAGCCAATTCCTATATGACTCAATTTTTCTACTTTTTGAATTCTGAGTCTTCTGTTTGAAATGGTCCTTTGAACTATTTCTTCTTTGGGAATAATTCTCACCAGAAAGCCAAGTCTAATACTTGATTGGCTTCTAAAATCTTTGCTAAGGAATCTTGATGATGTTGTTGGGTATGAAATCAGTCAAATTAAAATGTTTCTTATTATTTTTTCATTTTGATCAACCATGTGGTATGGATGGTAGTGATTAATTTTTCTGTAAATATGTTGATATTGTGAAGAAGGGACTCACCCTTTGGGGAGTTGTGGCTGTTGCCTTTTGTACGGAGTGAGTCTTAGTCTTAGAATTTCACTATATTCCCTAGAATATATTTCATATCCACTAATTTCAGGAACTAAAATTCTTAGCATGCCCTTCCAGGGTAATGGTCTTGGAGAGATTTTTCTGACATTGGACAACCCAGCAGTCAATCTTAAGTGCTTGCCCCTGGATTGTTGTGCTACTGAGCTTTCTAGACAGAGAGGATTTTATTATAGTACTAGAGGCGCAGTGCACAAAATTCATGCAGGGGGGCGGGTCCCCTCAGACCAGCCTGCACCTTCTCTAATCCAGGACCCCTTGGGGGATGTCCATCTCGCAATCTGGGCCTGTTGGCTCCTAACCACTCACCTGCCTGCTGGCCTGATCCCCTTAACTGCTCTCCCCTGCTGGCCTGATTGCCCGTAATAGCCTCTGCCTCAGCCCCATGACCATGGCTTTGTCCAGAAGGACGTCCAGAAGGTCATCTGGAAGATGTTCAGTCTAATTAGTATATTACCCTTTTATTAGTAGAGCTGTAAGAATCTATAATACTAAAAGTTTAATATGCTAATTAGACCGGACATCCTTCTGGACGAAGCCAGGGCTACAAGGGAAGCGCGGGTCCCAGTTGCCTGCCAGTGGCCGGAGAGAAGCCCAGGTCCCGAGTGCCAGAGGGAGGCCGGTGCTAACAGCGGGAGAAAGAAAGGCCTACTCTTGCACGAATTTCGTGCATCAGGCCTCTAGTTCCTTTTATAGGATACCTGTTTGGTTAATTTAAAAATTCAATTAAAGTCAAAAATTATTAAAAAATGACTCACCCATTTCTTGTTTTATTTTACCTTAAAACACATAAAAGATTGTTTTCACTGATCTTTTCATATAAGACAAGAGATAAGGAACATTTTCTGTAAAGGGCCAGATCGAAAATATTTTTGGAGGCCATAAGTTCTCTGCTGTAGCTACTAACTGCTATTGTAGTGGGGAAGCAATCCTAGGCAATATGTAAATGAAGAGGCATGGCTTTGTTCCAAAAATTCAGTATTTATCAAAATTGCAAATGTGCTGGGCTGGATTTGGCCTGCAGACAGACCCCTAATGTAGGAGTTTTTCATGCATAAACCACCTATAATGCATTGGCTGCAATTTCTAGTTTGGTTTCTTTAGACTCTCATCAAGCAGTCTTAGGGCAGGCCTTTGCTGAGTTTTTTACTTTCCCCTGCTTCTTCACAGCTGTTGTTGAGTCTTCCCAAGCATTTAACTTCAGTTTTCACTGAAACAACTTTTCTATTCACATATTTTATTGGTATTTATGTATTGAATATTACTGTATATAATTATAGTAATAAGTAAAACTTACAGAAATAAATTTGATAGCAAACACAGCTGGTGAGAGCTGAAGTACACAGTCATAGTGGACTGAGAGGCAATAGCCATGTGTTCTTAGTGCTGTGGGTACCATGAATCCAGCAAGTCTGGTAGAGATAAGTTAAGAAAGCCTCTAGTGTATTTACTTTGCAAAGAGTTTTTTGTTTGTTAATTAGTTTTTGTTGTTATTTTTTTATTTTCTTCTCTCTCTCTCTCTCTCTCTCTCTCTCTCTCTCTTTCTCTCTCTCTCGCTCTCTCTCTCTTAGGGAGCTCATAGAAATGCTGGCTATTTCAAGAAACCAAAAGTTGTTACAGGTTGGAGAAGAAAACCAGGTAAGTGGCTTCTTTTTTAATTTCAAACCAAACCATAATTTCCATAAGTTTCCTATTTATATTTACTTTGTGTGAGAACAGAAAGATTGGATCATTCTAAGTTACTAATTAAAACTTTTAAATTGATATTTATATCATTTATATAAGGTAACAGTGTGATCAAGAAAATAGTTGTTTAAGGGTTTAGCAGTATTATTTCCTACTAGGGGCCCGGTGCACAAAAATTTGTGCACTCGGGGTGGAGGGAGTCCCTCAGCCTGGCCTGTGCCCTCTCACAGTCTGGGACCCCTCAGTGGATGTCCTATGATGGCCCCAGTCTGCCAGGCGCCTTTTGTGTGTGTGTGTATGTGTGTGTGTGGCCACTGGGGACCTGCCCCCAGCCGCATCTGAGGCTCGGAG
>PVJC01034432.1:0-18804 GCA_004026665.1 Murina feae | reverse complement strand
TTTACTAGATTTAGCAATTTAGGTTGTTTCAATTTTTTGGTCTTATGAACAATACTGTGATGAAAAGCTTAAACATATGTCCTTTCATTTATTTGCAAGTGCATTTGTAACATAAATTTCCAGAACTGAAATGGCTGGGGGAAAGGATATATGCATTTGTAATTTTGATGGATTTTGCTACATTGCTCTCCATATGGTGCGAAGCTAACATATACTCCTACAGCCTCACCAATGGAGTGTCATCAAACTACTGGATTTTTGCCAACCTGATCAGAGAAAAATGGTATCTCAATATAGTTCTAATTTGCATATCTTTTATTATGAGTAAAGTCGAGCATATTTCCAAATGTTTAAGAGCCATTTGTATTTCGTTTTCATAATGTGAACTATTTTCATATCTTTTGCCCAGTTTTTCCTATCAGCTTGTTGTACTTTTATTTCTCCATTTGTGGGAACTTTTTATGTTGGGGAAATTAGCTTTTACTTTATACATGAATTGCAAATATTTTATCATAGTTTGTGGGTGTTTCTAACTTTTGACCTTGCTCATGAATATATGTGTGTGTGCGTGCATGCGTGTGTGTGTTATTTGTCATGTAAAAGCATTTATTTTTATATATTCAGACTTACCAGCATTTTCTTTTACTGCCTCTGGATTTTGAATCAGTTTAAAAAGTCTTTCCATTCCAAAGATTAAAATTATTTTCGGGTTCTTTTAGTAATTTATGTCTTTATTTCTAACATCTAAACCTGACCCATTTAGAATTTATTGTTGTGTAGAGTGGGAGGTAAAAACCTAACCTTATGTTTTCAGATGCCTACTCTTTTGTGTTAACACCATGTATTTAACAATCCATCTTTCCCTGACTCATTTTGAAGGGCTCCTTTAACATACACCAAATTCAGGAATATTCGAGTTGAGTGGAGATTAAAGAACCACGCTGAGTGTCTTTTTTGCCCATTGTAAAATCTGTTGGGCTTGCCTTATGAGGCAGGGAAGAACTTCCGGGTCTCTTAGCCTTGTCACAGATACCCAAAAGGTCTTCTTATGTCTCCAGGAACAACAGGAAGGAAAGGCAGAGTTTTGCTCTCTTGGCATATGAACCCTTAAGGTTTAAGTTCTCTGTGGTCAATGCCACTGGGCTGAAGGTTATGAAAGGAGTACAGAACACATCTTCTTAAAGCGATAGCAGGGGTAGGCATTCCAGATGTGGAGAGAAAGGAAGCTCTCTTTAGTGTGTAACCTTCAGGAAAATTGCTTCTCCTGAGTTTTTGCATTTACCTGCAAAAAGAATGAGCTGAAGTAGGTGTACTCCAAGGTCCCTTTAAGCACTGACATGCCCTGAACGGTAAGCAGCAAGTCTGATGAGAGAATTTCAGCTGCATGACAAGAGGGCTGGATCATATTCCACACTGGGTCACTGGCTCCATCACATAAATCGTGCCCTCCAGTGAGGTCAGTTCCAGGACTCTGTGTGTAAATCTGAGGCTGAGGCTGACCACTTGTGAAATGGTTAGAGAATGGGGCACAGACATAGAAAGATTTATGATGTAGCAAGAGATTTGCAAGACTATAAGGGAATGAGAGAAGCCATGTATGCTCTTTCTCACTGTAATTTCTAAACCTGTAATAATCCATCTACCTACAAACTTTTGAACCTGTCCTATTGCCCTCCTAGGGCTTATAGACTTTGACATTTTCAAATATGGTATGAGCTCTTCTGATGTGAAAGTAAAGACTCTTGTTCATTGCAAGGGCAAATTTTAAGATGACATGATCAAAGATGGTAGAAGGACCAAATGTTGGGAGTGTTTATTTATATCATCTTGGATAAAGGGCCTCATGAGTACCACATCAAAGGCTCTGCTTGTGACATTCAAAAAACCCCAGCCAACTAGCAGCAGGAGGTACTGGGTAGGCTGGCAAATATTCGCTTTTTATGTAGATCCTAAAAGTATCACACATTTAAACCATAGATCAGAATAACATATCTAAAAAAATGGTTGGGAGGCAAACATATTTGAGTTGAAACAACATACATTAAAAATACGAATAACCATCTTTCTGTATTAATCACAGCAAATGATTTTGTTTTTCTACAGTATGCAGATGTCTCTCCCTAAGCAAAGTAACACATTTCTATTTCAAGGCTATTAACAGTGGAGCAGCTGTACACTACCAGAGAATTTTTAGAAATCATAATGAAATTAAACAACAAATAGAAAGAAAAAAAGGAGATGCTTTTAGAGCTATGCTTGGTTGATGATATTATCATATTAAATATATATTTCAAATACACGATACATTTCCACACATTTCCACTGAGTGATGCTACATCAGTATATTATAACTAATTAGGACAGAGCCCTGAGGTTTAAAAAAATTCCAATGTTAAGAGAGGAAAATGTTTTCTCTGGTGAATCAAGACAACCTTTTGTCCACATATTCTGATTCTCCATGGAATGTGTAAAGTTGTTCTGCAGGTGAGGCTGTAAGTGCCCTGTGAAGGTCTAATAGCAGCACCAGTCACAGAATTTGCTGAATAACCACTGTGTACAAACATTATTCAGTATTCAACTCTGGAGATTAAGTATTTAGATTTTACTCATTATATCCCAGGACAGGAATTTTCTTTCTTTCTTTCTTTCTTTCTTTCTTTCTTTCTTTCTTTCTTTCTTTCTTTCTTTCTTTCTTTCTCTCTCTCTCTCTCTCTCTCTCTCTCTCTCTCTCTCTCTCTCTCTCTTTCTTTCTTTCTCTCTTTCGAGAGAGAAATCTCAAGTGTAATTGTATCTAATCTTCCTATATTCTAACATGGCTTATTAACTGCTGAGTTCTTCAACATTCACCCTATTTTTAGTCATGTTTATTTTTCTTACTTCTGAATAAACTATTGACAAAGTCAAAAAGCACATCCATGCTGACATATCATAACATGACTGGGGGGGAAATATCTCAGATGATAAGTTTTTTTAATATTTAATTTCTTAATTACAGTTGATGTAAAATATTATATCAGTAATTAGACATTTATATAACTTACAAAGTGATCGCCCTGATAAACCCATTACCCAGTTGATATCGTACACTGTTACTACAATATTAACTATGCTCCCTACACTGTGCTTTACATCCCTATGACTATTCTGTAACTACCAATTTGCACTTCTTAGTTTCTTCACCTTTTTTACCTAATCCCTCCAATTCCTTTTCCATCTAGCAATTGTCAAAATTTTCTCAGAGGATAAGATTTTATAAACAGAAAGTTTATATTTTGATTTTAAAACTGGGTACTCATGGGGAGGATATATGCTAGCAAAATTAAAAAAAATGGAAACCTCACCACTATACACTTTATATACTATAGAATTTGTATAATATATAGAGTTAGTGATGAAATTTTTATCTTATTTTGCATATATATATATATATATATATATATATATATATATATCAGTTCCATAGTTTCAACTATTCTTAATTGGAATTACATGAGTCACATAAAATCCAAATGAAATAATAACAAATGTTGATTATTTTACCTTGGGAAAGTATTATCTTATGGGAAAAATAATGTCTTAAAAATTTATTATTTATCATATGCTAATTTGACAAATATTTAGCTCCATTATTTTTGGAGCTAAAGATAATGAGATTAGCATGTGATAAATAAGAAATTTATTTAAGACTGTAAGTTGAATATGCAGATACCATAAATAAAACAGACAAAAAGTAGAGAAATTAGCAAAAACAAACCAGTTATATTGGTGGCTATGAGGTTCCATGTTGTTTTTGTTTGTATTAGAGAAATATTTAAATTTTCTTATTCATACTATGTGTCATTATTTTGTTCTTACAAAGGACAGCTCAAAACCTCTTCAAATCTTTATACATGCTATAGAATAATTTGTTATTGCTGAGTTCCTTATGTAAGTCAAACTCTTGCGGTAGGAGTTTCAGTTTAAAAAAATATTGGTCTTCAGTTTCATGTACCTGCACTTAATCTTAAAGTGAACTGCCCAATTTATCACTCTTTTGACTTTACAACATATTTTGAATATAAAAATATCTTACTGGAGTTGTCCAGACTAACTTTACACAAAGGAAAATTATGGCATTTATAATGGAGCTGTGGGATAAAACATACTGTTGAGTTTCTTTGCAAAGTTTTGGTAAATCCAACCCATACAGTAGACACCAACTAAAGAAGCCAGCTGACAGCCTCTTCCTCTGGCATGTGCAGAAGGAATATACCCACATTTTCAATGTCAGTTTTCCCAAATTCCAATTCTATCCAAATTAAAAGTGAAATACATACCTAATATGCTGGAAGTCCACCCCATTTCTTTGTGTAGGAGATGTGGGTATTGAGAACAGGGCCAGCAGGACATAACATAAAGTCACCATTTCAAACCGGGTCCCCCAAGGACATCAGAATAGGACAATCTATTTCAATGGACTCCAGACTTCCAAAGCATTGTAATTCTCCCAGATGTGCTGTTTAGTTTACTTATGTAAACAAAAGGCTGAGGTTCCCATCATTTTTTCCTACCCGACTCCAAAAAACCTCTAAGAGAGCCAAGCAAGAGAGGGCCCCAATTATCACCAGCACCTCAGGGAGCCTTCTTCGGGCAAAACCATTTGTTATACAGCAAAGCATCTCCAACACATGGTCCATAAGAGAACTTTGATCATGCGCCTCAGATTCTTTTTACCTATCAGAAATATTCTGTCTCCTTTTTTTTCCTGCAGAGTCGAGACACAATATTAAAACAGCCTGTCTGCAGTATCTAATTAGCAAACTGACTGCGAAGATCACTTACAACATAAAATATTAAATCATCCTAAAAACTAATATTCTCCACACCTCATAAATTAAAAAAAAAAAAGCAAGAGACTGAAATGAAATAAGACCCTGATGCATATCATTCTGGCCCTATGCCCCCCGAAGAGGCTCTACTCCTTGAAGCATTTAACCATTTCAAAGAAAAAATATGTACACAGACACAAGTTTAAAATGCTTGCTATCCCCAGTCTACACTTCATCATAGCAACCCTAACCTGAGACCTCAGTCTGTACTTCTCTTGATCTCAGGCTTCACAAATCATTTTGAGTTCAGATATGGAGCCCATCAGTTATGTGTCTTTTCATTATAATTTCAACCCAGTCTTGGAGCTCAGTTCTGCTCCCATTGGCTCAATGGTCATCATTTATCTGCTTTGTATATTTAGGGCATTATTTAACAGGAGCAGCAATCTGTCTGAAGAATGTAAGGGCCGTTTGATATTAACACAGAGAATGATTAATCAAAGAGGTCTTGGTCCTAAAGCATCTAGAGAGAGGTAAGGTCATTAGCAGGGCGAAACCAGGAAGCAAGCTTTGACTAAGAAAACGAGATGGGCCAATACTTTTGAGGATTAAAAAAAAAAAAGTGATCATTCATTTTCAGAGCTTCCACATTAAAAGACCACTGCTGTAGGAGATCTGAAGAAATATTACATTATTTCTAATGCCAGAAATCATTTCCTTTACAGTAAAATAGGAACTATTTGCATTCACATAATAACTGACCCAACCAGCGTCTCTAACAATCATTATTTTTTAATACTGGAATGTTTAGCTAATTTCATATTTTATGTGAGAAATATCAACAGATGCAGAATCAGGCGTGGGGTATGAGGTAGAGCTGGACTAATTAAAACTGCTACCCTAGCGAGACTTCCTTGGCGCGCCAAGGTAAGAACTCCTCTGCCAAAGAGACAGAGGTTTAATGTAATTAGCCAGACATCATTCCAAATTAGTTCAATGTTCTACATTGTTCTGGCAGTCATATCCACCAAGCATTTACCCCATCATGTAGAGGGAAAGTGAGACCGAACACCACAAGAATGATAAGAAAAGCAATTGTCGTCTTAAATTTGGGTTTTTCCCAGAGCGTATCCTGAGATAAGGTGTATTAGTTTTTTTACTGCTTCTATAACAAATTACCACAAACTTTGTGGTTTATAACAACAAAAACTTACCTTACATCTCCATCGGTCAGAAGTCCCACAGGAAGGTGTCATCAGGCCACCTACCTTTATGGAAGCTTTAGGGAGAATTCGTTTCCTGGCCTTTTCCAGCTTCTAGAGACTGCCTGAATCCCTTGGCTCCTGGCCCCCTTCCTCCATCTTCAAAGCCAGCATGATCAGGCCAAGTCCTCCTCACAGCGCCATCGTCTATTCCGACTCCTTCTTCCACTTTTAAAGACTCTTGTGATTGAGGCCAGAATAATCTCCCAGTATTGAGGTCAGCTGATTAGCAACCTCAATTCCATCTGCAAACTTCATTCCCCTCTGCCTTGTAACCAAATAGACTCACAGGTTCTGGAGATTAGGATGTAGGCTTTGGGTGGGGGCATTACTCTTCCTGCTATCCAAAGATTTGGTGTGAAGCATTTTGTTTGGGAAGTGATTCCAGGAAGCACTATGGGGGAGTGAAGAAGTGAGATGGAGGCAGGCAAAAAGCAAACAAAGGGTGTGTTCGTGAGCAAGTCACTGTTGTGGGCAATGGGGGCTCAATGTACTGGGGACCCTTGAGAGAACATGTGAAACCTGCCCCAGAATTATAGCACCGAGTAGTGGAAAATCTGGGTATTTCTCCACCTACTTTCATTGTTTATTGTATGAGGGCTATCCCACAGGTATTATTGTCTCATTGAAGGCATCTCTCTCTACAGAGCTTGAAAAGATAGCTGCTACGATCTAATTCACATTGTTCTCATAGTACTCAATCCCATAAAACAGCATCTAACTATTAAAAGTCATTAGACACTCCAGCATTATTTGAATTACATAGTTATCCTTGAACCAATCAGTGCCATTCAGGAGAGATAAGATGTGGTAATTGGCTAGGCCTGGGTCCAAGTGTCATCAATCACATGATTGGCAACTTCACTGGATTCACATGAGATGAAGGAGGAGCAGAACTCCAATGAAAACAGGGGTATTGTGAGAAGAAAACAGAAAAATGGGGGAAAAATATCTGTAGAGGGCTCAGAGAGGACAAGATCACAGAGCAAACCTCAGGGCTCCGTAGCTGCAGCAAGACCGCCTGGCATCCAGAGGTCCCAGCTCTTACATATATGTTTATAGAGACCAGGAACATGGCTGCCAGGGAAGAAGAAAGCAAACATCTCAGACACATTCATTACCAACCTCAAGTCACAAAGCTGGGTTGTGGACTTTCTGAATATGCTGCTTTAAGCTCAACTCCTAGGTGTTAACAGAGAGAAGCTGCCCTAAAAGGTGGTGGTATTAGAAGGAAAAGACTTGAGAAAGAGCAAGAAAAAAATGTCATGGAAAAGAGAAAACACAAGTAAAATATAACATTAGAAGATGAATAGATAATGAAAATAAAGAGAAGAATAAACATTGAAAAATTAGGGCAAATTGGAGAGGAAAATATTTTTTTAAAAAATAAAGTAGGTGAAGGGCATTCCCTAGGAAAACAGAATGATCATATCATTTAAGAATAAATCAGATATTTCGATAAGTAGAAACTATTTGTTAAGCTTTGTATTTATCAATCAATCTGTTTCTCTAATCTAAGATCTGTTTAATCAGAACCTTCAAGGATTAAGATTTGTTTCTGAATGATAATACATTTAATAGAAATTTAAACCTGAGTACAAAGTGACTTAAAAATGCAAAAGTTGCAAAGGGAGAATTTTAGGATATAACACACTGAAAAAATAAAAGCCTAAAAATATTTTTAGCCTGTCTCTCTCTCCCCAAAGATCCACAGAGTCTCAATCTCTCTGTCTCCATCTCTCCCCTGCTTCCTGCCCCTGTTGGCCCCCTGTCTAAGCTTTTCATTTTTTTCTCCCACTTTCCAGATTTGCTCTTTTTCTCCATGGAGAACCCCTTGCCCTCATCATCACAGTCGAGCCAGGAGCCAAGCATTCTCTCAGGAAGGCAGAGAGGAGAGGCCGTGAATATTTCTGCTTCCATCCTCTTGGCTCTGCTTCCCATGCATCATCTCCTTAATCCCAACAACAGATTTAGGAGGTAGGGATGATTCTCATCGCACGATAGATGGGCCAACTGGGGCTTAGAGCAAGGTCTGTCTGATTCCGAAGTCCAGGCTCCTCCTCTCTCTGCTGCAGCATTTATCAGTGGCCCCTAGGTTCTGGCATAAATTAAAAGTCACCTGGGGGATATTTGTTACATATGAGAATGCCAAGGCTCTATCCCCAGAGACTGGACTTTAATCACATTGTGGTGGGGTCAGGAATCTGCATGTTTAACAAGTACTCATGTGACTCTAATGCAAGTGATCGTAATGCAGGTCAGACCCTGAACACACTAGGAGGAACATTATTAGTAAATCTTTCACTGGGGCGGATCGTTTGGAAGTGATGTAAGACTGAGTCATCACACGCATACATCGGTGTATGCATATGAATATTTAAAAATGCAGCATGTGCTACTTCCCGCAGACGTAAGGATTTTATGTGTTTGAAGCCTACATAACTATTTGCGTTCTCTATTGGTTCTGTGCACACTGCATTAGTAAACATAATATTTTTACTTAAAGCCTTTCATAGTCTAAGAAAAGAATTTAGTCTCTTCGCTATGATTCAGAAATCATACACAAAAATCCCCCAGGGTGTTTCAGGTTTAGAAACCATTACAAATAGCCATTTGTGGTCTCTCACCCTGGCCTTCATTTGGAAGAGTGCTGTTTCTCTAGGGCAGTGGTTCTCAACCCTCTGGCCCTTTAAATACAGTTCCTCATGTTGTGACCCAACCATAAAATTATTTTCGTTGATACTTCATAAATATTATGTTGCTACTGTTATGAATCGTAATGTAAATATCTGATATGAAGGATGGTTTTAGGCGACCCCTGTGAAAGGGTCGTTCGAGCCCCCAAAGAGGTCGTGACCCACAGGTTGAGAACCACTGCTCTGGGGGGCGGGGTGGGGAGAGAGAGAGGAAATTCAGCTAAGTGACAACCCTCAGAGGTTAACAGCTCTGAAGAGTTTATTTCTAAATTGATATTCTTTGGGGAAATTTTTCATCTTTTGAAAGTGGAGTGAGGTCACCCCCCTCGGAAGCACAGAGCAATGATTCAGTGAATTCAGTGAGTTCTTAGAAGTGGCCCAAAATGCCTGGGGACAGGGAGACCCCTGCAGAGCCAGATGTGAAGATGACTACAGTAGTGAGGTCTCTGAACAAAACTCCTCCCCACTTCACAGTTTTGCCTTCACTCAGCTTTTCCTGGGCTTTGGGTGTGAAGCCAGGAGGGCAGCCCACAGGGCATCTTCCCTGCCAGTGGGCAGTCCTACTGGGGGCTCAGGTTCTTTTTGGCTGTTCTCCAGCCTTTATTTTACTGAACCCCCACCCCCAGGGGTGACTGTAGTGGAGTGTTTGTTATGAGTTGAGACTTTGGTGCCAGACATAGGGGTTTGAATCCTGGCTCTGTCACTTACCAGTTGGGGGAATGTGGGCAAACTTCAGCTCCTCCTCTGTAAAACAGATGATCAGTCAGGATTTCTGTGAAAAACTAAATATAAACAGAGCCCTTAGCAGTGTGTCCACAATATGGCAAATGACTCCATGAAGGTTACTTTATAACTAAAACTAAAATTTACTGTATGCGGTTAAAGGCCACAAAATGTGCACTTGTGCAGTTTTCACTCAACACCTACACTGAACATCTATCCTGGCCCAACTCACAGCGAAGTGAATTCATTACACGCAGACCTGCCCGAAGCAACTTACATTCTAGGGAGGAAAATAGACATTGGTCAAATACTGAGCACATTTTGATATGATAATATCTGTCCCAATTGATAGGGAAACAGAAGCTTAGAGAAGTTAGAGAACTTGGTAAAAATTCAAGGCTGTGTGCAGCAAATTGGGACTTAGAATACAATTCTGCCTTCCTCCAAATCCACATTCCACCTGCCACCACTTAGATTTGGCTACAGGAATTATCTGCTGTAGAGTTTTAATCATTTCCCCCTCACTGCTACCAAAGGGCCTGGTTGCACTAGTCATACTATGTGTATAATAAGCAGTTTCTAACTGACAGGAAGCTTGGACGATTACGATTTATTTAATGTTTGGGAAATGTAGAGGTGAGGAAGAACCTTTTAATCATGTGATGTTTTTGTTTGTTCAAGCCCAAAATAAAGAGGCAAAAATCAGAGGCTGAGGAAGAGAATGGTCTGAAAACATGTTTCAGGTATTTTTAATTATACCCCAGGAAGCAATAATGAGCTACAAATAGAAAAGTGCTTGATTCTACAAAATATCCATTTATTAGGGGGCACCATATTATGCAAACATACCCAAGTGTCATGCAACAGAATAAATAGCAATATGCTTTGATATACAGGGTGTGGCAAGCACAGGCTTACACTTGTTTGTATGGAAAATAATCCCATAATTAACAAATAACAATTCAAAAATAAACTTTCATGTACGTACAACTGTAAACCTACGTTTGCCACACCCTGTATATCGGGGCTCATGACTAAATCTTGTGGGGGAAAATCCACAGTATTGACCAATCAACGAAATAAAATGTTCTTTTATTGTTCATTTTCTTAATTGAAGCTTTATAGTCATTTCTGTGAAGTGGGTTTTTGTATATCTAAACAAAATTAGGGAGAAGCTGACTTAAACACCTACAACAAACATGTATGTAGAATGAAACATAAAAATAATCAAAACATGCCCTGGCCACCACGTGACTCAGTTGGTTGGCGCATTGTCCCATACACCAAAGGGTGGAGGGTTTGATCCCCTGAGGGGTGGGCATGGGAGGCGACCCATTGATGTTTCTCTTTCACATCAATGTTTCTCTCTTCCTTCCTCTCTCTGTAAAGTCAATAAAGACATGTCCTCGGTGAGGATTGAAATAACAACAACAACAACAACATTTTTCTCTGTACTGCTGGGTTCAAACTTCTTCTGCATGCAATGTTTTCTAAGGAAGTCAAGGATTTCCTCTCTGGCTCCTGATCATCTTCTAGTGCTAACATAGAGACCAAAAGTAAGGCAGTAAAAGGGAAGTGAGAAGATAAGGTCAGAAGGTGGAGTAGAATCTAGGAGAGTGAACTAACTAGACCAAAATGTGGAGTGAAAACACTACCATTCATCTTCACCCCGTCTTCCAAAGCCTTTTTGTATGTTTTGTTTTTCTGCTTTCAGCTACTGTCACTACAACAAAGTATTTAGCAAAGAGGGTCGAAATTTCATTGTCTAAGCTAAAATTAATTTTTAATACTTATAATGAAAACCATACCTCTTATTGATAAAAGCTAGATCCATAGGGAGGTACATTATTTTTTTTCAAGTCACCAGGACAGAATTAATTAATCAAATGTTCACCCCCAGGGGTCACCCAGAGCTTTTCCAGGCTCACACTCAGCTCTGCATCCCAGATGCACAGCACATAACACCTGACGAGTTGAAATAAATCATTGTCATTTTATGTAGATGTTCCCACTTAAATAATACACTCTTTTGGCATCGCCATTAGCGCTGATGTAGACCCTCTTCAGAGATGGAGCCGCAAATGTCACAGGTCTCCCCAGTGCCTGTCAAGTTTCCAGAGTAAGTCACAACCAGGAGGACTTCCTTCGAGAGCCATTCATTCCGCAGCAATCGTGTGCATCTTTGGTTACAACAATCTGACATCTGAATAGGCAATTGTACATTTTAAGTTTTATCTGATTGTCTCCCCAGGTGGGATCACAGCAGTCTTCATCCTGGATGGACTGCAGCCCACCCCTGCTTTCTGTTCTTAGAGAAGCACTTCTCAACCTGGGCTCTGGGGATGGCGGGAGGGGCTCTCTGAGCATCTGTAATTGTGTGTGCACATCTAGGTACTTTTTCTTTCTCTCTGAGAAGTGGATCCACTAATTTCATCAGATTCTTAGAGGTCTTGGGAACCAACTAATGTTAAGGAGGCTGCCTTTCCAGTCTCTAATCTTATCTGTTACCCAGAAGCCCACTCACTCTCTTGACCCTTAAGCACTCAGCAGCATCTTTAATTCTTGAATTCAAGCACAGGTCTTCTCTGGATTCCTGGTCACCACTGCTCAGGAAACACATAAAAGTCATATGCTGAAGGTTCTGAAGAGCCTTGCAAGCTTTAGAAAGCTACGGATTAAAATGCTTGGCTCTTGGTCCATTTTTTACTAAGACACCTATGCTACACGTTTTAAGAAAAAATCATGCTTAGAGCTGCTGGGCTGGGTTCAGCCCAGCCACAATCCTTGCTGGGGATAAGACGTGTGTTGAAGTCTAATGCACCTTTTATTTCCCTTTAGAGAAATCAAAGGCAAGGAGGTCCTCCTATTTTTCCATAAAGCCTCTAGGACAGTGGTTTTCAACTGTTTTCATCTCATGGCACGTATAAGCTAATTACTAAAATTCTGTGGCACGGCAGAAAAAATATTTTTGCTAATCTGACAGAAAAAAATGTATAATTTTGATTGATTTGCCACCCTGCCCCCAATAAAAAACAAACAAACAAACAAACAAACAAAAAACTAAAATAAACTAATCGCAATTAGCTTACCCTTTCTGCTCCAGAGTGACTGTTAAAAAAAAATCAGGTGCCTATACTTGCATATAAGGATTTCTGGTACCAAGAATTAACCAATCAGATGCAACTGTACTATGCGACGGACCCACAACATACAACTAACTCTATTATGTGACCTATATAGTTATGGTTCAAGATGGCACTCAGACCTGATGCCACTGTGGTGTTGGCTGTTATTATTTTTTACTTGACAATCTAATGGGAAACAGGTCAGGGCCCTGACTAGTCATATGTTGCATATTTTAAAAATGTGTGCAATTTACCGGCTGAAAATCCGCCGCTCTAAGAGCCTCCCTGATGTCTATGACCCAGGAGAAAGCCCAAATCCTCACTCCTTCCGCAGGCGTTGGGGGTGAGGCCAAATCCCCCCGAGAATTTCCCCACTCGGCCTCCAGGTGTCAGTAGAGGCCTGCACATCTGCCTGCCTCCCTGCCCCCCTCCTTGTCCATTCATAAAGTGGCGGGTGATTTGTGACCGCCTCACTGTGATTGCAGAGGCAAACAGCCATCTTTGCTTGTCTCTCTACTAGATTTGTTTTTCTAATTTCTTTTTACTTGAAGGTTTACCAGCTGCTTTATTACCACGGCGAGGCTTCCTTGCAGTCTCTTTTCTTTTTCCTCGCCCCCCTCGGCTCCCCTCCTTTTTGTTTCCAGAGACAATCAGTGTCTCTGGTCCCAGCTGCCACTGCTGATTTTTCATTACAGTTTAATTTAAAACTGGGATTGGAATGGAAATGTCTTTTTGCCATTTGGGGTTTGCAAGGCCTGTGGTTTTATTGCCAAAGGCACAAATGTTAGTTACTACTGTTTTTCCAGAGTTTGCTGGGGAGGGCGAGAGGGTGTTGGAGGATGGGAGGAGAAGAAAGACAGTCTGATGGAGTAGAAACGGGAGGGAGACTGGAGGGAAAATCTCACTCAGGGGCAACGTTATTCGGTGTTCTGGGTGTTGTTTTGTTTGATATTTTAAAGAATGGAGTTGGGTCAGAGGAGGAAAAACCAGTGTCTCATCTCCCCAAATGGATGTTTATACAAGCGAAATATCTGTCAGCCCTGGAGAAACGAAACCGAGGGAGGGATGCCACACATAAAACTTGAGACTGGCATCTTTATGAAGACGTTTTTGTGTGTGAAGTCATAGTAACATCTCCAGCTGTTCACCTGACCGCAGCTTGGAATGGGAACACCCAAGGAGGGGACTACACTATGCACAACCCCGGAGGGAACAAACTATTTCTATACTTTCACCTAAAAGGAGACATCAGACATCTTTCTCCACTAGCTTCTGTTTTCTTTCTCCTTTTACACTCTTGGGCTCAAGTCCGAAGGTTTATTTATGAGTCTCCCTCCAGTCATGAAACCAGTACAGCTGCACAGTTAATGCTTCCTATAATCTCTTAGAAGACTCTTGGTGACTGACTGTATTGATCAGATTAGGGCAAAACAAGCCTCTAAAATTGATTACATTTTTACCTGTCTCCGTGTAAAATTAAAGAGGAAGGAGGGAAATTCTTACTTAAAAGTAATCTTGCGGGAGGAAGTAGAGAGATGACTCTGCATGCCTGCGTTGAAGTATTTACCATTGGCATGGGAAGGAGCTGTTTGCCAGGTGTGGCGAATCTGCAGAAGCCAGAGTGGCTTATCTGTCATCCTAAAAACAATTACTGTCTGCCCTCCTGGGGAGATTCCCACTCTTTCTGGATCCACCAGTTTCGCTTGTCAAATTGAATGCTCCGTAATCTCCACAGATCCCGCTGACTCCCCACACGGTGAGCATTTCCAAGCGGCCTCGGGCGGCTCTGGGATTCATGAACCTGTCTGGGGTGTAGGCATCTCACTGTCATCCTGCAGCTCCGAGGCTGGGGGCGCCTGGAGGGATGCTTCAGACCTCTGCTGCCAGCGTGCTCTTGGTTAATGGCTACAGGGTACATTTCTCTGAAAACACGCATTTTTCATGGCCAGACATTGCCACTGGGTTCCCTCTCTTCCAGATTTGGCTCCTCCCCTCCCCTCCCCTCCCCTCCCCTCCCCTCTATGTCTGGTGGATTCGATTGCTATGTCAGAGGGAGGAGGGAAGTGGCCCGGGAGTCCAGCAATCACCTGGAAAACAAACCTCCAGGGCTGTCGTGGTTGCCTCTGCCATTCCCAGACCCTTCCAGCGGCTGGAATTTCCTCCCAGGAGCCGATCCCCTAGTGCAGGTGGAGCTCTCATTTCTGCAGTTCAGAGTTCAGGACACCCAGAGGGAGACCGAAAACAATCATGATGGAAACCCTTTGAACCTTAATCACTGCCCTGCCTCCACTCCAATAACAACAACAAAAACAATAAGAACCACAACACATCTTTCCCCACCCTGTGCCTCATGTGGTTAACGCCAAGGTAGTGTGTGTCACTGAACTGCCCCGGGTCACCCTGAGTCAGGGCTGACGGAATGCCTTCCTTGACCGCAGAATGAAGTCTGAACCTTCAAGGAGCTGATGGACACTTCAGGAAAACAGTTATTTGTGCGTCTTTGCAGCTTTTCTGGATGAAGGACATTCCATGGCTGCTACCTCTGGGTGGCCAGCCCTCCTCACTAGGGTAGCTGGATAGCAAGCAGGGGGCTCCCAGGGCTGCTCCACTTGTGTTGGGAACAAGCAGGCCGCATCTTTAAATGCTTTCTTGCTCAGGATTAATATGCTGCGGTCAGCTCCTTGCAAGCAGACACTGTAGCCAGATTTTCTTTCCGGTTTCCTGGGGTAAATGCAGGGGGAGCTATGGCCTGGGCATTCACTGTCCTTCTGTTTGACAGGAGAACGAGTGTTTGATCTTGTTTTGGGGGCTACAGGGTTCTCTTCCGAAACCTCTTGAAAAATCTCATCAACCAGGTTAGTGGCCACATCTGGGACCCATTAACCCCTCATTTCTGCTTGTTCTTAGCAAATTTTTGTCTGGTGACAACACATGAACTCGGGGTGTTTTTGTTTTGCTTCACACCACGGAGAACGCTGTTGACTTGCTCGTGTTTTGAGAAAATATTAGCAAAAAGCAGGCTGTGGTTGGTGTGAAGCGAATTGCTAGGAAGACTTGGTGAGACTGGTTCCTGAGGAAGCAGGGAGACATTTTACTTCTTCGGATTGCAGGGGGATTCCGGGGGGCCAATGTTCTGGGAAGAATTTTTCTGAAATTGAGTAAGAAATCTGGGTTCTCTTCCTCTCTTCATCCACAGTGTAGTTTTGGGAAAGTGGATTGGTCTCTCTTAGTTTCTAAATTTTTGTTTTCTAAATGTAAGAAAAAACCAGCACTGTATTTTATTTTATTTTATTTTATTTTATTTTATTTTATTTTATTTTATTTTATTTTATTTTATTTTATTTTATTTTATTTGGCAAGACATGCCAATGTCTCCAGAGATTAAAGGGCATTAAGTAATTACATCACACTAATATTTAGAAATAAAGCTACTTGTGTATGACAAAAAAACAGATTGGAGGACATCAACTCAAAGATGAAAGACAGGCTGAGAAATGTTGTAGAAAATTAGCTTTTATTTTTCTGTTTAAAGTAATTAATAAACTAAACACAACAATCAACTCTTTCACCCACAGCCAGCATCAGGAGACTTCAAACATTGCCTTTGAAGTGGGCCCCCAGCAGGGAGGACCCCACTGTTCAGGCTACTTTCTAGTGGTAATATACTGTCTGGAAAAAACAGATGCCAAGAAAAGTGCACAGATTGTATCTCTAAGCATCTGAAACCCTAAAACTTCAGGGGGCCAAGGAAGGTCTCAGGCTTTTGATTTCCTCCTCCCCCCTCCACCACCCCCCAAAAAGCCTAAAGTATTAAATTGAAACAGGCATTTCATTTCTTTCCTTCATATCTCCCTTCACCTCAGGAGACCTACGTTAAATTCCACTTAGATCACAGCTAGACGTGGGTTTGATGGTCTCAAGCCACCTTTTAAATGTACGTTCATCCCATAAATAGAAGGTGAATAAAGACGTCAAGCTTCATCTGTATAATATTCTGACACATGTGCATCTCTGCATAGGAGGAGCCCAGATGCAGGGGGGCTCAATGGATTCTGTAGAGGGAGAACGCACCGAAGTGACCGTACCACATAAACAAGAATGTGTGGCAGAGGAGCCAAGAGCCAGCGGCGCTTCGGCGGTCAACAGTATTCTGCATGGACAGTGGCAGCTGAACAGCGATGGTGCTGGTATCACACAAGTTCACTGCAGGCCACTTCCTACAGCCAGTGTCATCACACTTTGGGTTTAAATGGCTGTTTTCCAGGGTCAGCAAACTAAGGCCTGTACTTAACACAATCAAGTCCTGAGACCAGATTCAGTGCTTCCTGTTCTGAGTACAAATACCTGGATAGTGACATGGGGATGATACTAAGATTTATTCATCTACCTGGATGTACTCACCGGAATGGGGGTAGAACCAAATCGAACAACTGGAAAGCAAGGAATACAACTGCCTACTGGTGATCACTCCTTCCCTGGAATACGCCTGGCTGTTTTTAGTTTGTTCATGTAGGAAGCCAGTGAGGTGAAAAGTGAAGTGATACGTCCAGGAGAAAAAGCAGTTGAAGCTTTGTTAATAATTCCTGGTAGGATGCTCCATGGCCCTTTATCGGACAGCCTGATGAGCTGAAGGAAACAACAGAGACTGTAGGAATGTAAAAGACATAGTCTTAACACCAAACCTTCTGAAGATTTGGCTGTCATTTAACATTAAAGGCAAAGTGTGAAAACCTCCACTGAAACAGAGGGGGCTTTCGCCTGGTTATAGTGCTAGAACTTAGTGGGGGAAGAAAAGCCGGCTTCAGAGTTAGCCAGGGGTGGCATTGAATAGTGTTGAATGACCAAGCTTTCTTTCCATGCCCGGCTTGGGATTTTTGAGAGCAAATGATGACAATGCAGGTACGATGAGGTACAACTTAGCTATTCCTAATGCTAGTGACGAATCTCCATTTTCAGTAAAGACTAGGTAACAAGTCTTGGGCATAGTAAATAAACTAATGCAAAGATCTAGATCCTGCTTATGTTTCTATACCAGCTTACACTTTCTGTTGTTTTCTCACATTATAGGGTTTCATTGAGTTTCTATAGCAATGACCGGGGGCAGTCGGGATAAACATTATTGCCTTACCCTGCACCTGAGCAAACCTTCCTTCTGAAATGAAGGAACCCATCCAAGGCTAACTAGCTGATAAATATCTGGGTTGAGGCCAGGCCCAGGCTTCTGGCATGTATCCCTATACGTATTCCCAGTATAGTTTATAAATAAAAAACAGGTGCAAGTAACAAAACCTGGATAGTCTAATGTCCAGCAAAAGGCAAGCTCTGCAGCAAAGAATGAGAACCAGTGACAGGTCGAGGGAGCGTGGGAACACGTGGAGACCGCTGCTTCTCTAAGTGGAGGGTCTTCGTGCCCACACCCTGAGCGCTATCAGGGAGGGAAATGGTTTGTTGTCATGATGTGCTTACCTCCCCCCCCCCTTCCCATCACATGATAGATACTAATAAAATTCAAACTCTATTCGCTCTTATGAGGTACTTAACTTTATTTCAGGCTGCATTCTAAGCCTTTTATATTAATTGATTCTTCTACTTCCTTTGAAAACGGCTTTACTATTGTCGCCATTTTGTAGACAAGGAAACTGTGTCCTCACCTGACAGAATCCTTCCCTGGAGCAACCCTGTAATAGGGTAAGATGCATTGCAGAAGCCTATAGGGCCAGCCTTTAAAATGGCCCACAGACCTCAACCTACAGAAATGGGGGAGCGAGTGTGTGTGTGGGGGGGGAGGGGGCATCTATTCCTCTCTCCTCATTCTCTCTCTCACTTTATCAATATTTCCTGAGCACCCCCTGTCATGTGGCCCTTTGTTAATAACCCTCCTTGCTCGCGGGGCAAAGGTTGGCCTGCAGCTTTCTCCCCTTCCTGCCGCCTGTCAGGAGAGGAAATCCCAGCTTGCGAGGGGCCTGACACCGGGGGAACTGGATAGCACCAAAGGGTCAAGGGTAAGAATGCAGGGAAGAGTGAGGAATCCCAGATAGCGTCCAGCCGGTGCGACGCAGGAAAGGCTCCTTCCCACACCATTTCTCCCGTCTGCTCTCTGGCTGCCCTGCAGGAAAGAAGACTGCAGAGGGTCGCGCTGTCACTGTGTGAGTACAGGCGTCCACACCGCAGGAGAAACGCGAGGGCCTTG
>PVJC01034431.1:0-18820 GCA_004026665.1 Murina feae | reverse complement strand
CCGGCATAGCTGTGCCAGGTGTGTCAGCTCAGTGGGAGGGGGGGTCTGGCCTGGGGCATTCTCGGGGTGTCCAGGAGCAGCTGTCCTGGGTCTGCTGCCTAGCTCTGCCCCCGGTAGCCTCTGAGGAGTATCCAGGAGTGCCTGTCCTGGGTCCACTGCCTGGCTCCACCCCCTGGGAGCCTCCCTGCGGCATGCAGGAGCACGGGGCCTCTGCAGGGTGTGCAGGAGCAGCCGTCCTGGGTCTGCTGCCTGGCTTTGCCCCCCGGGGGCCTCTGCAGGACATCCAGGAATGCCTGTCCTGGGTCCACTGCCTGACTCTGCCCTGGGGGCCTCTGCAGGGTGTCCAGGAACACCCATCCAGAGTCCGCTACCTTCATCTGCCCCCCAGGGGCCTCCAAGGGCATACGGGAGCGTCTGCTGCACAGTGCAGAGAATCCGAAGCCAGTTCACTGCCCAGCTCCACCCTGGGTGTGTTTGCTCAGCAGCAGGGCCCCACCGAGGGATTCTGCACCAGCGTCTGCCCCTGGCTTGCCACCCAACTCTGCGCCAGGTGTGTCCCCTCAGCGGTGTGGGCCCACCAGGCGTGTGCAATCGTGGGCCCTCCGGTGGGAGACATCCAAGCCTGCACTCACCAGCCTTCCCACCCCCAAGTGCACAAACCCTGAAGGGGCTGTGGGCAGCCTGAAAATGGCTCTCAATCCCTCACCCAGGCTGGCCAGGCATGCCAGCAGGTGGACATCCCCCCCGAGGTGTCCCAGACTGCAAGAGGGCACAGGCCGGGCTGAGGGACCCCCACCCCCCCAAGTGCACAAATTTTTGTGCACTGGGCCCCTAGTACTATATAATAAAGATGTAATATGCAAATGGTCATTATGCCATGAAGCGTAAAGACCTACTGCATAACAACCAGATCATAGATCAGCAGGAAGGTGAGGCAGCGAGTTATAAGTGGGTGGTGGAGAGCTACAGGAGGGGGCAGGGCAGCAAGCTATGAAGGAGAGCAGGGGAAAGGGGGGCAGAGGGAGCTACAGGAGGGCGGGGCAATGGGCGGAGAGCAATCGGAGAGCTACTGGCTCACGGATTTGTGTGCAGGGCTACTAGTTGAAAATAAACTATCCCATATCAGAAAATATAATTTTACAAAATGATTTTTCATTGCTTTATACTATTCTATTTTATAGATGTACAAAAGTTATTTAAATAATTCTGCATTTTTTTATATGTTTTATTGATATTTTTTCAGAGAGGAAGGGAGAGGGATAGAGAGTTAGAAACAGCTGCCTTCTGCACACCCTCTCCCGGTCCCCCACTGGGGACGTGCCCAAAACTGAGGTACATAACACTTGACCGGAAGCAAATGCAGGACCCTTCAGTGCACAGGCCGACGCTCTATCCAATGAGCTAAACCAGTTAGGGCCCACCAGCATTTTCTTAAAACAGTTCCAAACTCTCTGTTCTCCATTATCTTCCAACTTCTTTATCCTTTCCACTGCTCTCAGAAAATGAGGTTTTCACAGAAAAATGAAAATGATTAAACAAGATTGTGATCTCTCATCTTCCCATTTCCAAACCTATCTCTGCCTGAATCTGTATCTAATCTATTCTCATTTCTGCCTGTTTAATAGAGGAGCTCTTTGCATCCTCTGAAAGTCAGTCTTCTCCCTTGCTCTTTAGAATTGTACTCCATCTCTGTCTCTCTGGCCGCCTTCTATGACCACTGTGGAGGTAGATTGGCCTGTCCCCATCACTGTGACATTTCTTGTTAAGATCAACAATGGCCTCCATGAGTCTAAATCCAATAGACATTTTTAGGCAGCTTCTTACTTCACTTGCCTGTGGTGTTTGTTATTGTTGATCATTTCTTTTTTTTAATTTTTTTTATTTAATTACCTAAAGTATTACAAAGATTAGTACAAATATCTCTTTTTTCCCCTGCCCTTCCCCAGCCTCCCCTACCCCCCCTCCAGTGGTCTGTGTCCTTTGGTTATGCTTAAATGCATGCATAAAAGTCCTTCGGTTGATCTATTACCGCCCCCCTCAATCCCCGCTCCGTCCTTATTGCTTTAATTTGACAGATTGTTTGATGCTGTTCTGCCTCTGAATCTGTTCACCAGTTCATAATGGTTATTATTATCCATAGATGAGTGACGACATGTGGTATTTTTCTTTCATTGACTGGCTTATTTCACTTAGCATTATGTTCTCCATTTCCATCCACGCTACTGCAAATGCTAGGAACTCCTTCCTTTTCACAGCAGCATAGTATTCCATTGTGTAGATGTACCACAGTTTTCTAATCCATTCATCTGTTGACGGGCACTTAGGCTGTTTCCAAATTTTAGCTATGGTAAATTGTGCTGCTATGAACATAGGGATGCATATGTCCTTTCTGATTGGTGTTTCTGGTTTCTTAGGATATATTCCCAGAAGTGGGATCACAGGGTCAAAAGGGAGATCCATTTTTAATTTTTTGAGGAAACTCCATACTGTTCTCCACAGTGGTTGCACCAGTCTGCATTCTTAAACATATTGCTTCTTTTCAATTATTCTATAGTGTAGTTAGTGCTGAAGTATATAGTTTATCAATAAGTTTTTACCTACCTGCTTAATGATTTCTTCAGAATAAATTCCTAGATGTGGAATTTCTGGCAAACTGAATAGCATTCCAGCTTATTGATATAATTTGTGCCCAGTATTGCCATGGTCTAGATTGTAAAAAAAATCATTGAAGAAGTAGCTTATGTTACTCTAATCACAAGAATTTATCCCCCCTTCCCTCACTGTTTTTCCTGATAAAAGTCCTTAATATTTGGAACATTCCTAAGGTGGCAGGTAATTCCTTACAAGTACTTACTTCACTGCCACTTATTCCTTTGAAGAATCAGGTACTCCTTTTGGTAATAGTGTCAGATCACAGCACTACCCAAAATACACATTTTGTTTTCCTGTTCTAAATTTTTGTGCCAACTGCTGAGCTAGTGGGTGGTATAGTAAACTGTACATACAGTGGTAAAGTTGGGGTGTAAGGCATGGGCAGAAGTGAACAGAGAGAATAAGATGGAGACAGAATTGAGAATATCTGTTCACATGGAAGGGTTCCATACAGGATTTTAATAATATAGGTCATACATATGACACAGGATAAGTACAAAAAGACATCTCAATTCAAAAATTCCACCTCAGGCTTGAGTCTCCATGCATCCCTCTTCCCAAAACCTTTCACTGTATTCACTAAGACTCTGCTTTTCAGAGATTAATGGAGATAAATAGAGATAGAAACATCAATGATGAGAGAAAATCATTGATTGGCTGCCTCCTGCATGCCCCCCACTGAAGATCAAAGCCCACAAACAGGACAAGTGCCATAACTGAGAATTGACCCATGATTTCCTGGTTTATAGCTTGATGTTCAAACACTGAGTCATGCTGGCTAGGCTGATAATTGCTTCATTAGGGCAGCACTTCTCCTGCTTAAGTGGAGACTGCTTATGCTCTCAGTCCCCACTCAAAGTTAGGAGTCTCCAGGTAGGTTATCTTTATTCCCCATGCCAAAAGATAAGGTCTGGCTAGAAACTTCATTTTCTTGCTCAGCAAACACTCCCTAGAGAAAAGGAGGTTTAGGTATTAACTCATCTCTTTAGAGTTGAAATCTATCCCATTTTTTTACCTGGTAATTCTTCACTTTCTTGTCTAGGTCCTTCATGTTTTTTTTGGTTTTGTTTTTTATTGTTTAAAGTATTACAAATAGTAGTATATATGTCTCCCTTTTTTTTCCTAATTGACCTTCCCTCATGTTTTTAAGATTTTGTAAGGTGGTAGATTAAAAATGGTGGTGGAGCCCTAACCGGTTTGGCTCAGTGGATGGAGCATCGGCCTGCGGACTCAAAGGTCCTGGGTTCGATTCTGGCCAAGGCCATGTACCTTAGTTGTGGGCACATTCCCAGTAGGGGGTGTGCAGGAGACAGCTGATCGATGTTTCTCCCTCATTGATGTTTCTAACTCTCTATCCCTCTCCCTTCCTCTCTAAAAAATTCAATAAAATATATTTTTAAAAAATGGCAGTGGAATAAGTGGATGCTACACAGACATGATCCCAGGACCAAATTGGAATTACAACTAAAACACTAAAAAACAAACAAAAAACATCCTGAATGAAGAGAACCCTGATAACCAAGGATGGAAAGTGAAGACCACATAGAGAATGGTAGCAAGGGTGGAGGCACAAAAGGGCTGGCCAAGCTCGAACAGACAGTAGTTGAATTTCTAGAGAGATATCTCACGGATGCCACTGAGAACTCTGGGGTCTAATCCCCAAGCTTGGCAACCCAGTAGAGAGCACCAGAACTGAGAAAGGTGTCCACACAACATCTGACTGTGAAAAGCAGCAGGGTTTCTGTCTTCCAGGGAGAGATGGCTGGAAATGCAGGCATGCTCTTAAAGGGCCAACACACAAAATTTAGTGTGCAGCCACTCACACTAAATTTGAGCTGTGTGAGAAGAAGCCAGTGGTACAATTAGGGTGTAAGGCATGGGAAGAAACAAGCAGAGAGAATAAGTGTTGGGGTCTCTGGGGCTAGCGCTTCGAGGGAAGAAACCCGTTTCCTGCACTGAGTCATTCCCTCATGCTGCAGAAGTTATCTTTCTCAGGCAGACCTTTGCTAACCAGATAGTTTTTGACTGAGCAGGGGAGACAGTTGACCCACCCTATTGGAAAACTGCTTGCCCCATCTGTGGAGTTTCTGAGTCCCATTTAGAGACTTAAAATAATAATTAATCTCCAGGCAGAAGCAATTTGTCCCACCCTGTTGGAAACCCTCTCGCCATACCTGTGGATGATTACCTGAGGGCTACTCAAGACTGAATCCAATCAGTCTGCAGGCAGAGGTGGGTCTCTGGAGGCTTAAATCTTTGTCTGATCTAATTAGTCAGAAATAGCAGTTGATGCTGTCCTGCACTAGAGACTGGAAAGTGTAGCAGATCTCCATAATCCATAGATGCAAACCCAAACATGCATCCAAAATGGTGAGAGAAAAAAACAACCTCCAGATGAAACAACAGAGAATTCTGAAGAAGCGATCAATGAAATGGAGAATCGAGTTCAGAATAACAATGTTAAAGATAATCAACAGCATAAGAAAAGATATAGGAACTATGAAAGAAGAATGGTCAGAAATAAAGAATGATAGAGCACTAATAAAGAACAAATGAGAAGGAATACACAGCAGATTAAGGGAAGCTGAGGATCAGATCAGTGAATTAGAAGATAGGATAGGAAAAATCATTCAATCAGAGAACCAAAAAGAAAAAAAAAATTAAAAAACAGGAGACCAGCTTAAGGGAGCTGTGAGGCAACATGAAACATAATAATATTAAAATAATATGTGTGAAAGAATGGGAATAAAGTGAGCAAGGGATAGAAAACATGTTTGAAGAAATACTAGCAGAAAACATCCCTAACCTGATGAAAGAAAAAGTCACACAAGTTCAAGAGGCACAGGGAATTTCAAGCAAGAACCCAAACAGGGCCACACCCAGACACATAATAATTTAAATGTCAATAATTAAGGACAAAGAAAAATCTTAAAGGCAGCAAGAGAAAAGCAATTTTTACCTAGAAAGGAACTCCCATAAGGCTGTCAGCTGATTCCCCATCAGAAACTCTACAGACCAGAAGGAAATGAGATGAAGTAATTAAGGTAATGGAAAACAAGAATCTGAAACCAAGATTTCTATATCCAGTAAGGTTATCATTCAAGATAGATGCTGAAATAAAGAGCTTCCCATACAAAAAAAGGCTAAAGGAATATATCATCACCAAACCAGCACTTCAAGAAATGCTAAAGGGATGTTATAATGAAAGGGAGAGAGAGAGAGAGAGAGAGAGAGAGAGAGAGAGAGAGAGAGAGAGAGAGAGGCATAAAGAATTAAAATGGCAATAAATAAGTACCTATAAATAATAACCTTAAATGTCAATGTACTAAATGTTCTAATCAAAAGACATAAGGTAGGAAAAGATGGCGACTGGCAGGAAGGTAGGGAGAGAGAGAGTGTGAGAGACCCAGGGAGCGATAGAGGAGTGTGTGGATGTGTGTGGTGTGTGTGTGTATGAGTGAGGGACAGTTAGATCCTGCAGGTCTTCTAAGGAGCTACCAAACCAGACAGTCTTAGACGGTGGAGCCCCGCTCCCAGCGTCGACACTCCAAGGCAACCAGCACAGGCACAAAGACTATGCCATCTTGAGACTAGGAGCCTGGCCTCAGCATGACCCAGTGTGGTCTCATATGCAAACCAGGACCTTTCAGCCACTGGGGACAGAGATCTGTGACCATAGCTACAGACCCACAGACACCAAGAATCCAGACATCCGGCAGCAGATCTCTGTGAGTAACAGAGCTCATCCACCTCCCCGCAGGCTCACAAGCTGCACCATAGTAACAAATAGACCCACCCCTCGCTCAGGCTTCAGTGCTGCTACTGGAATTTGTGCCTAGGAACACATGGACTCTGGTAAACTGTTCCCCACAACATGGGGCTACAGGAATTTGAAACCTAGAACGCACAAACTATGAGAACTTGTGCCCCGTAGCACAAGCTCTGGGAACCGAATTCTCCAGGTGGGAGGCAGCACTAAGCACCAGTGACTTGACTCTGTTTCTTATCACCTGAACCTGTGATCCCTGATTCCCAGTGCATTCACACTAAGAGCCAGTGACTCCAATTCTTGGTGCATGTGCACACAGGGACCCTGATTCTCAGTGGGAGGCCACAGGGAGGAACACAGAGGCCAATACTAGATTCCTGGGGAACTCTGATTTCTGGAACAATCTAGAGGGCTCTGATTTTCAACACGCTCCAGGGGAGTCTCTGTTTCAGCACGGTGCAGGCGGGGGACCTGATTCTAAGTGTGCACATGAGGCCACACTAAGCACTGGCAACACTGACTCTGAGTGAGCCTGGTTCCCACCAACCGAGGACAACCAAATATCTTAATGATGGAGCTCTTCAGTGACACTAGGGTGGTGAGAAGCTCCTACTGCAAATGATCCAGGCCCACACAACTTGATGTTTGAACCTTCTGGAGACAGTCAGAATGGGGAGATAACACAATCCCCAGAGGAAAGAAAATGAAATTGAAGCATGCAACATGACAGAAAATGAATTCAGAGTAATGGTTGTACAATTCATTCACTGGATGGATGAAAAAATCAACAACCTACACAAGAATCAGGAAGAAAGGAAAAGTGATATAGCTACAATCATAAACACCATGGAAGGTTTCAACAGTAGACTAGAAGAAGCAGAGGACCGAATTAGTGTGTTAGAAGATAAGGTAGAGAAACAAGCTCAATCTGAACAGCAACTGGAGAAAAAAATTAAAAAGCAGGAGGAGAGTCTAAGGAAGTTTTGGGACAACATGAAACAAAGTAACATACACATAATAGGGCTGCAAGAAGGACAAGAAAAGCAGCTAGAATTAGAAAATCTATTTGAAGAAATAATGACAGAAAATTTCCCAGATATGGGGAAGAAAAAAGTTGCACAAGAACAGAGAGTCCCAAGCAAGATGAATCCCAAAAGACCCACAGCAAGACATATCACAATAACATTGGCAAATGTACACAAAAAAGAAAGAATCTAAAAGGCTGCAAAAGAGAGACAGAGAGTTACATACAAAAGATCCTGCATCAGATTATCAAATGATTTATCAACAGAAACACATCAAGCTAGAAGGGAATGGAAGGAGGTATACAAAGCATTATAAAGCAAAGGACTGAATCCAAGAATACTCTATCCAGCAAGACTGTCAATCAAAATTGAAGGGAAAATCAAGATCTTCGCTGACAAAAAAAAAAAAGGCTTAAGGAGTTTATCACTACCAATTCAAGAAATGCTAAAGGGAATGCTATAAAAAAAAAAAACACCAAGAAATAAAAAGGTCAGAAAGAACACATGCACAAAAATAGAAATGACTTCAAACAAGTACCTTTCAATAATAACTTTAAAAATAAACAGATTAAATGTTCCAATCAAAAGACATCGAGCAGCTGAATGGATAAAAAGACATGACCCATACATATGCTGCCTACAAGAGACACACCTCAGAACAAGGGACTCACACAGACCGAAAGTGAAAGGATGGAAAAATTTCTTTCAGGAAAATGGAAAGGAAAAGAAACCTGGTGTAGCAATACTTATATCTGATAAAATAGACCTCAAAGTGAAGGTCTTAACAAGAGATAAGGAAAGCCACTTCATAATACTAAAAGGATCAATGCAACAAGAGGATATAACCCTGATAAACATATATGCACCCAATGCAGGAGCACCCAAATACATAAAAAAAAAAAACCCTCCTGGAAGATATCAAGGGAGAGATCGACAACAATATAATCACAATAGGAGACTTAAACACACCATTGACATTACTGCATAAATCCTCTAGACAAAAAATCAATAAAGAAATGGCAATCCTAAATGACTCGCTAGATCAGATAGACTTAATTGACATCTTCAGAATATTTCACCCCAAAGCCACAGAATATACATTCTTCTCAAGTGCACATGGGACATTTCAAAAAATAGATTACATATTGGGTCACAAGCAAAGTCTCTCCAAATTCAAGAAGATTGAAATCATACCAAGCATCTTCTCAGATCACAATGGCGTAATATTAGAAAAAAACTACAATAAAAACAATCCAAAAAACTCAAACACTTGGAAGCTGAATAGCATGCTACTAAATAATGATTGGGTTATCAATGAGATCAAAGAAGAAATTAAAAACACTCTGGAAACTAATGACAGTAACAGCAAAACAATCCAAAATCTATGGGACACAATGAAAGCAGTCCTGAGAGGGAAGTTTATAGCTCTACAGGCCTACCTCAAAAAACAAGAAAAAATAATAGTAAATCATCTAACTCTACAACTCAAAGAATTAGAAAGAGAGCAACAAGAAAAGCCCAGAGTGAGCAGAAGGAAAGAGATAATAAAGATCAGAGCAGAAATAAATAACATAGAGATAAAAAACAATACAAAAGATTAATGAAACCAAGAGCTGGTTCTTTGAAAGGATAAACAAGATTGAACCTCTACCCAGGCTCACCAAAAAGCAAAGAGAGAGGACACAAATAAACAAAATCAGAAATGAAAGAGGAGAAATAACAACAGACCCCACAGAAATTCAAAAATTGTTAAAAATACTATGAACAACTCTACTCCCACACACTAGAGAACCTGGAGAAAATGGAAATATTCCTAGAAAAATACAATCTTCCAAAACTCAATCAGGAAGATTCTATAAATCTCAATAGGCTAATAACTATGGAAGAAATTGAAGCAGTCATCAAAAAACTCCCACCAAACAAAAGCCCAGGGCCAGACGGCTTCACAGAGGAGTTTTACTGAACATTCAGAGAAGAACTAAAACCTATTCTCCTCAGACTATTCCAAAAAATTCAAGAGGAAGGAACACTTCCCAGATCATTCTAGAAAGCAAACATCACCCTAATACCAAAACCAGATAAAGACAACACAATGAAAGAGAATTATAGGCCAATATCCCTCGTGAACATGGATGCCAAAATACTCAACAAAATTCTAGCAAATCGGATCCAGAAATACATCAAAAAGTTCATACACCATGACCAAGTAAGATTTATTCCAGGAATGCAAGGATGGTACAATATCTGCAAATCAATAAAAGTGATACATCACATAAACAAATTGAGAGATAAAAATCACATAGTCATATCAATTGATGCAGAAAAAGCATTTGACAAAATCCAACACCCATTTTTGATAAAAACTCTCAGCAAGGTGGGAATAGAAGGCTCATTCCTCAACATAATAAAAGCCATATATGACAAACCCACAGCCAACATCATACACAATGATCATACACTAAAATCATTTCCCCTAAGAACAGGACAAGACAGGGATGCCCTCTTTCACCACTCCTGTTCAACATAGTACTGGAAGTACCAGCCATTGCGATCAGACAAGAAGAAGAAATAAAAGGCATCCAAATTGGAAAAGAAGAAGTAAAACTGTCCTTATTTGCAGATGACATGATATTGTACATAGAAAACCCTAAAAACTCCATCAAAAAATTATTAGACTTAATAAATGAACTTGGCAATGTAGCAGGATACAAAATTAATGCCAGGAAATCTATGGCATTTCTTTACACTAATAGTGAACTTACAGAAAGAGAGACTAAAAAGCAATCCCATTTATCATCACACCAAAAAATTAAGATAGCTAGGAATACACTTAACTGAGGAGGTAAAAGTCTTATATGCAAAAAACTACAGGACACTGAAAAAGGAGATAGAGGAAGACATAAACAGATGGAAGAACATACTGTGTTCATGGATTGGTGGGGTCAATATCGTCAGAATGTCCATAGGACCCAAAGCAATCTATAGATTCAATGTAATCTCCATTAAAATACCAATGGCATATTTCACAGAGCTAGAAAGAATGTTCAAAAATCCATCTGGAATTGAAATAAAGACCTCAAATAGCTGCAGCAATCCTGAGAAAGAACAAAGTAGGTGGGATCTCAATATTATATATCAAGCTATATTACAAAGCCACTTAGAACAGCTTGGTACTGGCACAAGAACAGACATATAAATCAATGAAATAGAATAGAGAACCTAGAAATTGACCCAAACTACTATGCCCAATTAATATTCAACAGAGAGGGGGGAAAAGAGATATATGTACTAATCTTTGTAAAACTTTATGTAATAATAAAAACATAAATAAAAAGTAAAAAAAATTAAAAAATAAAAAATAAATTAAAAAAAAGAAGAATGTAAACACAGTCCGAAGGGCAGGGGATGGAGTGATTTACTCACCAGGTCTCCGTCCCACCTTTTCCGGTTCTGAGCCCTTCATAAAAAAAAAAATTCGACAAAGGAAAAGGATACAGTGGAGTCAAGACAGTCTCTTCAATAAATGGTGTTGGGAAAATTGGACAGATACATGCAAAAAAATGAAACTAGATCACCAACTTACACCATACACAAAAATAAACTCAAAATGGATAAAGGACTTAAACATAAGATGGGACCCCATAAAAATCTTAAAAGAATCCACAGGGAGCAAAATATCAGACATATGTCATAACAATATCTTTATAGCTACAGCTCCTAGAGCAATAAAAGTAAGGAGAAAATAAAGAAATGGATCTACATCAAAATACAAAGCTTCTGCACAGCAAAAGAAACCATCAACAAAACAAGAAAGCCCACTGCATGGGAGAACATATTTGCTAATGTTATCACCGATGAGGGTTTAATCTCCAACATTTACAAGGAACTCATACAATTTAACAAAAGAAAGATAAACAATCCATTCAAAAAATAGGCAAGAGATCTAAATAGATACTTTTCAAAAAAGGACATATAGAAGGCCAAGAGACACATTTAAAAAAGCTCAAAGTCACTAATCATCTGAGAGATGCAAATCAAAACAACAATGAGGTACTATATCACACCTGTCAGAATAGATATCATCAACAAATCAACAAATTATAAGTGCTGAAGTGGATGCAGAGAAAAAGGAACCCTCGTGCACTGCTGGTGGGAATGCAAACTGGTGCAGCCACTGTGAAAAACAGTATGGAGTTGTCCCAAAAAATTGAAAGTGGAACTCCCATTTGACCCAATAATTCCACTTCTAGGAATATATCCCAAGAAAACAGAAACACTAATCAGAAAGGATATATGCACCCTTATGTTCATAACAGCACAATTTACAATATCTCAGATTTGGAAACAGCCTAAGTGCCCATCAGCAGATGAGTGGATTAAAAATTGGTGGTACATTTACGCATTGGAATACTATGCTGCAGTAAAACAGAAGGAACTTTTACCATTTGCTACATTACAGATGGACCTGGAGACCATTATGTTAAATGAAATAAGCCCGTCATATATAGGTATAGAAAAATATTACATGATCTCACTCATTTGTGGAATATAATGAACAACATAAAGTGATAAACAAAAATAGATCCAGATACATAGAAGCATCAAACAGACTGTCTAACCTCAGAGGGAAGGCAGGGGAGGTGGGGGTGTAAGAGATCAACCAAAGTACTTGTATGCATGCATATAAACATCATCCATGCACACAGACATTAGTGGGGTGAGAGCATATGCTGGGGGGTGAGAATGGCTGGGGTGAGGTCAATGGGGGTAAAAGGAGACAGATGTAATAGTTTAAGAAGTAAAAATTCTTTTTAAAAAATGAATCCCAAAACACCAGTCAGAAAGAACATGTGCACCCCTATGTTCACAGGAGCATTATCTACAACAGTTCTTATGTTTAAGTTGTATAAATATATCAGTCATTCCTTTTATGGTTAGTTGGCTTTATGTTCAGCTTTGTGTCAGTTGTTTAAGAAATCTTTCCAGAAAGTATTCTGTTATATTCATGTATAAAAGTTTTATTGTGGTGCTTTTTAGTTATATTTTTAAATCATGTTTTTATTTTTCAATTCCAGTAGACATACAGTATTATATTACTTTCAGGTGTACACCCCAGTGATTAGACAATACATAACTTACTAAGTGATCATCTCAATAAATCTCGCACTCATATGACACCATATGCAGTTATTAAAATACTAGAGGCCCTGTGCATGGATTTGTGCACAGGTGGGGTCCCTCAGTCTGGCCTGCACCTACTAACAATCCAGGATCTTTTAGGGCAGTGGTTCTCAACCTTTTGGCCTTTTAAATAAAGTTCCTCATGTTTTGACCCAACCACAAAATTATTTTCATTGCTACTTCATAACTGTAATGTTGCTACTATTATGAATTGTAATGTAAATATCTGATATGCAGGATGGTTTTAAGTGATCTCTGTGAAAAGGTCGTTGGACCGCCAAAGGGGTCACGACCCACAGGTAGAGAACCGCTGCCTCGGGGATGTCGAACTGCCAATTTCGGCCTGATCCCTGAAGTAGTGCACCGGGGAGGAGCTCAAGCCCAGACTGGGTGCCACCCCACTCTCGCTCATTCTGGCCTCACTGCGCCTGCTGCTGCCACCACTTGGTAGCGCTGCCATGGAGGCAGGAGAGCCTCGCACTGCCACAGCCGTACTCACCAGTAGTGAGCTCGGATTCTGGCGCCTGTCAGCTGAGCCATGCTCCCACTGTAGAAACACACTGACCACTAGGGAAAACTCCTATGTTAAGCGTCTGCCCCCTGGCTGTCAGTGAGCATCATAGCGACCAGTCATTCAGTCGTTTCGTTGTTCAGTCACTTAAGCTATATATATACACACACACTGAGTGGTCAGATTATTATGACCACCTGATATTTGTAGGCAAATTAGTTATAATTTTGCGCTGAAGTGCTAGAGGGTCAAATCATTATAAATAAGGAAGCAGGTTGTTTACCACGATAGCAGAAGTGATTTTTTTTTTCTGAAGATGTGGGTCAACAATGCAATTTAACAGTCTTTGAACGTGGGATGGATATATCTATCGATAGATAGATAGATAGATAGATAGATAGATAGATATAGATATAGATATAGATATAGATATAGATATAGATATAGATATATAGATATAGATACTGAGCAGCCAGATTATTATGACCACCCCATCAGTACTTCGTTGGGCCACCTTTTGCCTTTAATACTGTGGCAATTCTTCTTGGCATTGACTCCAAGAGATGTTGAAAGGTGATGCAAAAAATCTGACACTATGCCTGATGAATAGCACTGTCCAGTTCTGTGAGATTAGATAGTTGTGGAACCAGCTGCCTGGTGGCTCTTTTAACTTCATCCCACAAATGCTCAATTGGAATGAGATCTGGTGATTGTGGGGGCCACCTAAGCAAGGTAAAGTCTCCCTCATGTTCTTGAAAGCACTCCCGCACAATACGAGCACCATGGCATGGCACATTGTCTTGTTGGAGGAAGCCATCTCCATTGGGATATGCCATCAACATGATAGGATGAACTTGATCAGCAACTATACTTAGATATGTTGTGCTATTCAGACGTTGTTCCACATGAATTAAAGGGCTCAAATGATGCCAGGAAAACATGCCCCAAACCATAACACTGCCCCCACCGGCTTGAAGGGTTGTACTCATGCATGTGGGGTGCATACTTTCATGCCATTTCTGCCAAATTCTCATTCTGCCATCTGCATGATGCAACTGGAAATGTGATTCATCTGACCACATGACTTTTTTCCAATGCTTGACTGTCCAATCCTTGTGTTCCTGTGCGAATTTGGGACATTTTATCTGCAGACAGAAAAGGTGTTTGAACAGGCCTTCAGCTTCCATATCCCATACGATGCAGTGTATGGCTAATTTGCCTACAAACGTCAGGTGGTCATAATAATCTGACCACTCACGTTCAAATATATCCCATGTTCAAAGGCTGTTAAATCATGTTGTTTACCCATATCTTCAGAAAAAAAAAACTCACTTCTACTATCATGGTAAACAGCCTGCTTCCCTACTTATAATGGTTTGGTCCTCTAGCAACTTCAGTGCAAAATTATAGCTAATTTGCCTATAAACACCAGATGGTCATAATAATCTGACCACTCAGTGTATATTATTGACTATATTCCCAATGCTGTAAATCCCGATGACTAGCCTATAACTACCAATTTGTATTTCTTAATCCCTTCACCTTTTTCAGCCATTCCCCAAAACCCCCTCCCAACTGGCAACTGTCAAAATGTTCTCTGTGTCTATGAGTCTATTTCTGTTCTGGTTGTTTATCTTGTTTTACAGATTCAACTAGAGGCCTGGTGTACAAAAATTAATGCACAGGTAGTGTCACTAGGCCTGGACAGTACTCAGGGCCAATTGGGGCCTTCCTTCCCCCAGCTGCTGGCTGCTGGCCAGGGCCTTCCTTCATTCCGCACCTCCCCCTAGTGGTCAGTGCATGTCATAGCGAGCAGTCGAACTCCAGAGAGGACAATTTGCATATTAGCCTTTTATTCTATAGGACTAGGGGCCCGGTGCACGGGGGGGAGGGGGAGGGTCCCTCAGCCCAACCTGCCCCCTCTCACAGTCTGGAACCCCTCAGTGGATGTCCTATGATGGCCCCTGTCTGCCAGGCACCTTGTGTGTGTGTGTGTGTGTGTGTGTGTGTGTGTGTGTCACCACTGGGAACCTGCCCCCAGCAGCATCTGAGGCTTGGAGCAGTCCTCCTGTGTGTGTCTACTTTCTGGGGGCCTGCCCCCAGGCTTGGAGCAGGCACCCCCTCTATGTTGATCTCTCAGACTCTTGCCCTCCCCTGCATGTTGTTCTCTTTTTTTGAGCTGTGGCCAGGGCTGGGTGCTGCTTGCCTCCCAAGCTTGCCTACTGCCCATCTTCCTCCAGCCACCAGAAAGCAGGGAAAACCCCACCTCGTGGTCAGGCCAGCCTTTTCCTGCTCCCTGATCCCCAGAAGGGAACTGGGAAGCCGCCAAGCAGGCCCCCAACCCCCAAGAGCTTGCTTTCCCACTCCCCAGTGCCCCCCAAAGGGCTTGGGGAGCTGCCAAACAGGCCACCGACTCTTTCCCACTCACCAGTCCCCTGCTGCCTTCCTTTCCCACTTCCCGTTGTTGCCAAGGGTTCTGGGGAGCCGCCAAGCAGGACCCCGGCCCCTGCAGCCCTGCTTTCCTGCTCCCCGGTGCCCCGCAAAGGGCCTGGGCAGCCACCAAGCAGGTCGAGACGCCCCCGCTGCCTCTTTCCCACTCACTGGTACCCTGCTGCCTTGCTTTTCCACTCCCCCGTGCCCCGCAAAGGGCCTGGGAAGCCGCCAAGCTGGCCCCCAACCCCCACTGCCTCTTTCCCACTCCCTGGTGCCCCGCAAAGGGCCTGGGGAGCCGCCAAGCAGGCTGCCAACCCTGCTGCCTCTTTCCTACTCACCGGTCCTGGGTCCTGCGCTGTTTCACCCTGCAGCCACTCTGTGCACTCGGGAGGTCCCTCAGCCCAGCCTGTGCCCTCTCATAGTCTGGGACCCCTCTGGGGATGTCCACCTGCTGGCATGCCTGACCAGGCTGGGTGAGGAGCTGATGGCTGTCTCTGGGCTGGCCAAGCCCCCCAGGAACATCCCTCACCCCACTGGGTTGTGGCCAGCGTGGGTGACGGGCTGATTGGTGCTTTCAGGCTTTAAGGCTGCCCACAGCTCCCATTGACCCAATGTCCCAGCAAGGCTGGCTGGATGCAGGTTCTGGGGTTTGTTTATCTTCTATAATTGATACACTCTTCCTTTAAGCCAGCCTACTAACTAACGAAGCCTCCTCTCTGCTTCACCTCACAGAGTCTATAATGCAACAATGTTATTCTTAGACTCAGGCCAGGCCTGCTGTTTCCTTCAGCTCTGGAGGATTCTATGATTGTTATTTTGTTGCAAAAATGTGTTTTGGTTGAGCCAGTTTAAGCGGAGCAGGCAGCAGTTTCACTTTCACTCCTGCTGCAATGGAAGCTGCCGTTTACTCAGGTCCGTGAGTGGCGGCCTCCATGTTGGCTGGGCTAATTTGCATACAGCTGCTCTGATTGGCTGGTGGGCGTGGCTTACCCCATCCTGGAGAAACAGTTAATTTCAATATTACGCTTTTATTAGTTAAGATTATTAATAGAAATGTATTTGTTGCCATTTTATTGTTCATATTTTTATCCTTTTATTTTTCATCTTAAAGAAGATCCTTTAACATTTCATATAACACTGGCTTGGTTGTGATTAAATACTTTAGCTTTTCCTTATCTGGGAAACTATTTGTACTTTGATTCTAAATGATAACATTATTGGTTAAAGTAATCTTAGTTGTACATCTTTGCTTTTCATCACTGATTATTTCTTTCTGCCTTGCAATGTTTCTGTTGACAAATCAGATGACAGTGTAATGGGAGTTCTCTGGTAGGTAATTAACTGCTTTTCTCTTGCTGCTTTTAAGATTCCCTCTCTGTCTTCAAACTTTGGCCTTCTAAGTGTGATGTATCTTGGTGTGGGTCTCTTTGAGTCCATCTTCTTTGGGAGCCTCTGTGCTTCCTGGATTTGTATGTTTATTTCCTTTGCCAGGTTAGAAAAGCTTTCTGTAATTATTTTTCAAATAAGTTTTCAATTTCTTTCTCTCTCTCCTCCTTCCAGAACCCCATGATGCAAGTGTTGCTACACTTGAAGTTGTTCCAGAGGCTTCTTACACTATACTCATTTTTTTTGGAGGGGGGCGGGGGTGGAGGTATTCTTTTTTTTTTTTTTTCTAATTTGGTATTTTTTCCTTCCTATATTCCAAATAATTGATTTGATTGTCAGCTTCATCTACTCTACTGTTGATTCTCTGTAAATTATTCTTCATTTCAGTTAGTATATCTTTCATTTTTATGCTGTTGAAGTTCTCACTAAGTTCATTGAGCATCCTTAAAACCAATGTTTTGAACTCTGCATCTAGTAGATTGCTGTTTCCATTTTGTTTAGTTCTTTTTCTAAAGTTTTGCTCTGTTCTTTCATTTGGACATGTTTATTTGTCTCCTCATTTTGGCAGCCTCCCTCTATTTGTTTCTATGTATTAGGTAGAGCTGCTATGTCTCCTAGGCTTGGTAGAGTGGCCTTGTGTAGTACCCTGTTTTCTGGCATATAAGACAATTTTTAACCCAGGAAAATCTTCTCAAAAGTCAGGGGTCGTCTTATATGCCAGGTGTTGCCTGATAGGGTGGGCGCTGAAACTTCCGAGCTGGACTGGAAAATCTACTGTCACTGCATATGGTGGAGGGAGCTCAAAAATGGCCGCACTCTATTCATTTCTATGGAGCCAGATGGAGACTGCAAGTGTCTCTGGTCAGCTCCTTTTTGTGCCTCATACAATCTCCATCCAGACTTTTTAACCCAGGAAAATCTTCTCAAAAGTTGGGGGTCGTCTTATACGCCCAGTCGTCTTATATGCCGGAAAATATGGTAAGTGTTCTGTAGGTTCCAGTGGTACAACCAATCACTTAAGGTGTGTACCTGATATACCTTCCTTTTATAGTTGAAACTAGGGGCCCGGTGCACGAAATTCATGAAAGGGGGGGGGGGGGACAGAGGGGCGGTCCTCAGCCCGACCTGCACCCTCTCCAATATGGAGTTCTTGGGGACTCTCACAATCCAGGACCTCTGGTTCTTAACCGCTAACCTACCTGCCTGCCCTAACCACTCTGCCTGCCTGCCTGCCTGATCCCCCTAACTGCCCTCCCCTGCTGGCCTGGTCACCCCTGTTAACTTTATTTTTTAATTTTATCCCCTTCACGCACAATTGTATTTGACTTCCTTATTGGCTTCTTCCTCACACAATTTTTCTCCTTTATGTAACACTTTTCCTACTGACTCATCAGTTATAAACTTTTCTTTCCTCCTTATTTCCTACTTCTGTTCCATCATCATTCTTCCCATTTTTCTATTACCCTCCTTCCCTTCCCACATTCCTTCTTTCCTTTATCTTTACCCCTGCCCACCCTCCCCTTTTCCTTCCTTCCCACCTTAATTTTTTTCTTCATTTCCTCCCTCTGACCTGCTTTGCTCCCTCCCCCATTCTTTCCTTCTTCCCATTCTCCTTTTAAGCTCTACCAGCTCCCCCTTTATAACTTTTCTTCCCTCCCTCTTTTTCTCTCATCCGACCTTTGCCATACATTCTTCTCTACTTACTGACACTGTTTTAATACCTATCTATCTACCTGCCTAATTATCCACTATCATTTATCTTTTTTTCTTTTCTGCCTTCTTTTAAAATCTGTCCCCTGTACACAACTATACTTGGTTTTCATTATAGGCCCTACAGTTCCCTCATACATCCTCTTTTTTTAA
>PVJC01034430.1:0-18861 GCA_004026665.1 Murina feae | reverse complement strand
GCGCGTCCCTCGGTACCTTTCAGTTTTGGCGCAGGAAGCTTCCACTCAGTCTCAAAGCACTCCTTCTCTTGCCTTCTGGTTGCAAAGCCTCCCCTCCCTTGGTTCTGGAGGATGGCCGTTTATCTGTATAGTTGTATTTAAAAATATAGTTGTGGAGGCTGCGGATTTAGGTATATACCTCATGCAGCCATCTTGGTTCCTCCCACAGCAGCTAGTTATAAAGGAACACGGATATCAGAAATAGGCTCTAATTCTGTTTAGCCCAGGTAAAATACTTTGGTTACCTGATATCTAAAGATGGGCTACTAATGAACCCTGGAAAACTCAGAAGAATCCTAACTCTTCAAAACAAAAACAAAACCAAGAAAGCAGCTTTGTTTCTTAGATCTTGTCTGTGTTCCTGGGTTTGACTGAATATAGTCACAATTGGGTGTCAATTTTTTTGTTAATGGCCCAGCCTCTAGATGTCTTAAAATCAAATTGATCTGATCAAATTCAGTGGAACCTGGAAGGAAAACAAAATATAAAATATCTAAAGAATTTTTCAAAACTTTCCCTCTGGGATACCTTAATTATACAAATTTTAAATAAAAAATATAGATCATCATGCTATTGTGATCTGAGAAGATGCTTGATGTGATTTCCATCTTTTGGAACATGTAGTATCTTAGTTTGTGTCCTGCCATCTGGTCTATGTCCCATGTGCACTTGAGAAGAATGTGTATTCTGCATCTTGGAGTACAATGTCCTGTAAGTGTCAATTAAATACATCTGATCTAGTGTGTCATTTAGGGTCACTGTTTCTTTGTTGATTTTTTTTTTTTTAAATCAGTGGTGTGTTCAAGTCCCTGTGATTGGATGGCTATCGATCTCTCTCAGAAGTTGTTAAATATATTTAGGTGCTGCTATATTGGGTGCATATATGTTTACCAGGGTTGTATCCTCCTGTTGAATCAATCCCTTTAATATTATGTAATGACCTTTGTTTCTGTTTTGGTCCTTGGTTTGAAGTATATTTTTTCAGATATAAATATTGCTATCCTCCTTGTCTTTGTTTCAATTTGCTTGAACAATTTGTTTCTATCCCTTCACTTTCATCCTGTGTGTTTCTCTTGTTCTGAGGTGGGTCTCTTGTAGAAAGCATATATATGGGTTATGTTTTCTTATCCATTCACAGTTACCTTATGCCTTTTGATTAGAGCATTTAACCCATTACATTTAAGGTTATTATTTATTGATACTTATTTATTGTCATTTTTATTCTTTATGCCTATGTTCCCTCTCCCCCCCCCCTCCTCCTCCTCCTCCTTATCCTTCTCCAAAACTCTTTAACATTTTTGGCAAGGCTGGTTTATGGTAACAAACTCCTTAGCCTTTTTTCTTTTTGGTCAGGGAAGCTCTTTATTTCACCTTCAATTTACAATGATAGCCTTGCTGGGTAGAGTAGTCTTGGTTTCAGGTCATTGCTTTTCATTACCTTGAATATTTCATGCAAATTCCTTATGACCTGAAGTGTTTCTGTTGAGAAATCAGCTGACAGTCTTATGGGAGCTCCTTTGTAGGTAACTGATTTTTTCTTGCTACCTTTAAGTTTCTCTCTTTGTGCCGGGCTGATGTGGCTCGGCATTGACCTACGAGCCAGGAGGTCATTGGCTCGATTCCTGATCAGGGCACATGCCTTGGTTGCAGGCTTGGTTCCCAGTGGGGAGCATGCAGGAGGCAGCGAATCCATGATTCTCGCTCATCATTGGTGTTTCTCTCTCTCTCTCTCTTCCTCTCCCTTCCTCTCTGATATCAATAAAGACATATTTTTAACAATTCTCTTTTTGTCTTTAATTTTTGACATTTTAATTATGGTGCAGCTTGTGGGGCTCTTTGGGTTCTTCTTGCTTGAGACTTTCTATGCTTCCTGAAGTCATGTGACTTTTTCTTTCAACAGGTTAGGGAAGTTTTCCGCCATTATTTCATCAAACAGGTTCTCTAACCCTTGCTCACTTTCTTCTTCTTCTGATAATCCTATGGTGTGGACATTGTTTCATTTCACGTTGTCTCAAAACTCCCATAAGACTGTCCTCCTGTGTTGTAATTGTTTGTTTATTTGTTTCTCTGATGGAGTGATTTTTTTTCCTACCCTGTCTTTTAACTCACTCATTTAATCCTCAGCTTTCTCGCTCCCTCTAATTGGCTGTTTATTCCCTCCAGTGTATTCTTTATTACTATTGTGTTATTTTTCATTTCCAACTGGTTGTTTTTTATAGTTTTTATATCTTTTTTCATGCTGTTAAGCATTCTTATAAACATTACTCTGAATTCTATATCTGGTAAATTGCTTGTTTTCATTTCATTTAGCTCTTCCTCTGGAGAATTCTCTTGTTCTTTCATTGGGGGCCTTTTCCCTTGTTTCCCATTTTGGCTGCATCTTTGTGCTTGTATCTATTTATAAGGTATATCTGCTATGACTCCTAGTCCTGGTGGGCTGGCCTTTCATAGTTGGTGTCTTGTAGGACCCAGTCATATAGTCTCCTTGATTTTTTGAACTGGTGCTCTATAAATGTCTCTTGTATATGTGCCCTCCTATTGTAATTGGCTCATGATTGCTGTTGTTCCTTTCATAGGTGGGCTCAATTTTCAGGCTTGCTGGCTATAAGCCTCAACCCCAACTACAGCTGCTGACAGAACAAGAAAAGACAAAATAGGACCAAACTGAAAACCACACACACACATACACACACACACACACACACAGAATAAAAACTAATAAAAAGAACCAAAAAAATCCCACCACCAATGAAAAAGAATAAGAAGAGAGAAGAGGAAAAAAGGGAAATAAAAAGGAATACTATAGTACAATACATCAAAAGAATTAAACAGAAGGGAGGAAATTAAAGGGGATAATGTGAAGGAAAGGACAGTGGAGAGAAGAAAGAGAAAAGAAGATGAGAAATATATATGTATATGTGTGTAAAATAATAATTAAAAAGGTTAATAATGAATAAAATAATATATGGGATAGGGAGAAAAAATGAAAAAGAAATTAAAAAAGCAAACAGGAAGAAAAAATAGATGGAGAAAAGGAAGAGAGAAATGAGGGATATGAGAAAAAAAGATAAGCTGGAACAAAGTTAAATCAAAATAATATTAATTAATAAGCATTTATGTAGCAAGTGCTAGGAGTAGAGTCTAAGATAAATGAAAATCATGATTGCTTCAACCAAAGTGACTCCTTTGAGAAGCTGCCCTGGTTAGCCATAAGCAGGATCTCCTCATGTAAGGGGCTTCAGCCAACCTTCTTGAGTGTCTGGCCTCACCTGGTCTCATTATATACCTCCAGTTGCCCGTCATACTTACTTCTCTTGCCCTCGTAGATGATACATTACTTTGGTCTTCTCCAGTTTTTAGTCACATCTTTCTCCTGGGCTGAGCCTTCATCTTTCTTTTTTTGTGTTGGCACATATATAGACAGCACCTTGGAAAATGACCCTTTTTATTTTCAAAGGACCTCAGGACACTGCCAGCCTGCCCTTACTACATCAGTAAAAGCTGGGGAGTCTAATGTTGAGTTTGGACTTAAGACCCCTTCATATTGTCTGAGGTATCCAGTAGCACAATGAGCAAAGGACTATGGGAATCAGGGTGTGAAGGTTAATTTTGTGTGTTGGCTTGACTGGGTGACTGAATGCCCTGATACCTTGTGAAGCATGATTTCTGCATGTGACTGTGAGGGTTTTTTTGGGAACAGATTAGCATTCGAATCCATGGACAGAATAAAGCATGTTGTCTTCCCCAATGTGCGTGGGCCTTCTTCACACCGCTGAGGGCCTGATAGAACAAAAGGACAGAGGAAAGGTGGATTTGCTCACTCTGTCTGCCTGCAGAGCTAAGGCATCAGTCAATCTTCTCCTGTCTTCAGTGCTCCTGGTCCTTAGTTTGTCAGACCAGGACTGCAATCTACACCATTGGTTCTCTGGCTCTAGGTCTTTGAACCACACCCTCAGCCTTCCTGAGCCCCCAGCTTGTGGATGGCAGACTGTGGGACTTCTCTACCTCTACAGCCACATGAGCCAACACCTCATAATAAATCTTTCTTGATTGATCAATAGATATAAATATCTATCTCTATAGATATATCTTTAGAAATACGTATCATCTACTGGTCTCTCCTATCGGTTCTGTTTCTCCGGAGAACTCTAAGGCAATGGGGATGGGAGAAATGGCTTCCTCCTGGGAGGTCAGGGAAGGCTTCTACAGAGAAGGGACACAGAAGTGAGTTGTATAGTATAAGTGATGTCTGCATAAGCAAAGGTGTTCCAGTCCACGGGTACAGCATGAGCAAAAGTGCAAAGACAAAAAGGTGCATGACATTGAAGTATAATCTAAAAAAGTTAAAACACATTTCTCTCACAAAGATTTTGGTGTCAAATATTTACTTAGCATATTTATAAGGGAACCAATGGGATAATAAAACTGATTCAAAAGATCTGAAAAATAGAGATAGTACATAAAGGGATGGTGAAATAAGATAGTAAAATTAAATACAAAATTGGCTAATGGCTCATAAAATAGTGAAACCCTTAGCTTTGAGGTTATCTGCTTAGCCAGAATAATTTGCAATTTATCATCAAGTTACCATCTGTTTTATAAAGTTTATTCTTAATCAACAATATGTGTAAGTCAAACAAATTAGTCATCTAGTGCTGTGTAACAAAGCAGCCCAAACTCTGTAGCCTGAAACAGGAAAATTAACTCTCAGTTTCCGAGTGCTAGGAATTTGGAAGTAGCTATGCTGGGTGGTCCTGCCTCAGGATCCCTGAGGAGGTGGCAGCCAAAATGTAATCTGGAATTACAGTTTTTGGTGCCAGAGGACCCACTTCCAAGCTTACTCAGGTGGCTTTTGGCAGAAGGCTCCAGTTCCTTGCCACAGGGTCTCTCGATAGGGCCACTCACAAGACAGGGCAGCTAACTTCCTCAGAGGAGAGTGATGAGAGAAAGAGGGAGAGGGAGAGGAGACAGGGACAAGAAGAGAGGGATAAGAAGGGAGAAATAGAGGGAAAGGAGAAGAGGGGTGGGGGGGAAGGGAGGGAGAAAGGGAGAGAGAGAGGGAGAGATCAAGAGGAGGGGAAGAGGGCCTTGGATGGAAGTCCTAGTCTTTTTATAATTTACTCTCAGAAGTGACATCCCATCTCTTCTGCTGTGTTCTCTCTTCAGGAGTGAGTCCCAGGGCAGCACATTCTAGGGAAGGAAAATTAAGCTTCACTGTCTGGGGAGAAGGGTCATCAAAACCAGCACATTACCTCCCCTGGAGGGTCTGATGCCCTCAGGCAGGCCTCTAGATGATGTTCTGGCATGATTTTCAGAGGATCATAGAGCAACCTTTTGACTTATCTCCATGTTTCGTTCACTTTTTGTAGCAATGGCCTGTTTGGGGAATACCAGATGGTCCAGTTGGGGCTGGCTGAAATGTGTCCCCAAAACCAGCTGAGGCCCTGTCCTGTCATGCTGTTGAATGTCACAGAGACAGCGGATGGCAGAGGGGGATGGCACAGTGGGGCTTTGTAATCCAAGAAGGCCTGGTAGCCAACCTATCATTAGGTCAGTGTTTTAGGAAGAAAGGGCATATCAGGCCCTTGCACAAAGGGAGTTGAGAAGCCAGGGAGAAACCTTGGCTGTGGAGCCTGAGAGAAGGATGTGGTGGAGGCATCCTGGGAGCTGTGGAGGAGAAGCTAGCATTAGGATCACCAGGCACAGAGGCTGACCAAGCGCTGTTGAATGTCACAGAGAGAGCTGATGGCAGAGGAGGATGGCACAGGATGAAGTTGGTGGAATGGCTGGTGTCTCACACTGCCAGACAAGAGCCTGCCTTCAAAGGGTGGAGGCATGGGGGGCCATGAAATGTGTCTGGGCAGCTGACTGAAGAAATCCCAGGTGGTCCGGACTATAAGTGTGCTGATGCCTTGGGCTCAGGGATTCTAGAGTGCGCCCAGATTTCCTCCTCCCTCAAGGGGGAAGGGAGGATTGGGAGGGCAGCGATTTTTTTGGGGTGAGGGGTCACAGAAAGTTCATCGTGACTGGAGAGCTACTTTGCCCCAGCAGCTGGCAACAAACAAGCGCCCAGCAAGGCACTGGTATCAAGACCCCAAGGCTTGGGTGGAAAACACCAGGTGCTGGCAGGCTCTGGGAAGGGGCAGGAAGTTTTGTCTTGTAGATACGGTGCAAACATTTCCTGCTGGAGCCAGCAACTGCTTCCTGCCCCGGCACATTCTGGAGCTGGTGGCACCTTTCCTCTAGCTGATGGAATTCCACCTCCCCAGTTCTGGTGCACGCTCCTCCAGAAGATACAGCGGGAACCACTGCGAAGCCACAGGTAGCACATTCCTCATTTTTTATTTCCAGAAGAAGAAGAAACTCACTTGGTTGTTCAGACCACACCCCCAGGTATCACTGCGTGGGAAGTTGTGCCCATTGGACCTGGGTGGATGGCTAATTTGGTTATTCTGCAAGCGGACCCCAGGGAGAACAGGGGTAGGTAGTGCACCTGGGGTGGTTCCAGAAAGCAGGAAGGAAGGTGGGGGAAAGTGAGATGGGATGGGGAGAGGGGCCAACATGGTAGGGGATGTGGACAGGGAACTGGGTCTCTGTTTGCCATCACATGTTGTTCATCATTGGTCCACCTGAACCACATGCCTGCATGGGCCTAGCACTGGAAATGTGCCTGAATTTATATTTTATTTTATTATTTATTTTATTTTACTATTTTACTTTACTTTATTTTACTTTACTTTATTAATTCAAAGTATATTTATCTACTTCTTACTGCCCCTGATGTCTAAAAGTGTAGTTCTCTCTGAGTTAGAGTGTAAATTGTCAAGTTTCAGGTTCATTTCTTGCTTTCCTTCACTTACCCCATCATCTCATTGTCAGTTTTCTACGCAACTAAGACAATCATGAAGAACCTCTGCTCCTCAAGTGCTGACAGACCTAGGTGGTGTGGTGTGTGTGTGTGTGTGTGTGTGCACATGCAATGTCTATATGGCAGGGAGCGCATGTGAGGAGGCTAGGGGTGGGGGAGGGGCAGAGAACAGGAGGTGCTTCCTCCACAGACACCCGGGAAATAACACCCCAGGCCTGACCATGACCCTGTTCCTCCTTATTCAGGTACCGGCACTTATTTGCTTTGTGTGACATCTGACAAAGGACAGAGTCACACCGATGGGAAGCAGTGGCAGCGGGAGGGGCGGGGCCAGCTGCTGGTAGCTTGGGGAAGGAAAGCCCTGATAGGCCCTGATCATGGACCAGGGCTAGTGACCCTACCCGAGGAGTCCTGAATTGTGAGGGTGCAGGCCAGGCTGAGGGATAGCCCACCCCGTGCATGAATTTTGTGCATCAGGTCTCTAGTACTATATAATAAAAGCCTAATATGATAAGTGTCTGGTTGTCTGGTTGGCTATTCAACCAATCAAAGTGTAATAGGCTAATGATATGCTAAGGCTGCTCAACTGCTCACTATGATGTGCATTGACCACCAGGGGCCAGATGCTCTGATCGGTGGGTTAGCTTGCTGCTGGGGTCCGGCTGATCTGGACTGAGCGAGATGGCTGGACATGCCCTGGCCAGCCTCCCACGTCCCTCCCTGGCCCTGATCATGCACCAGTGGAGTCCCTTGGCCTGGCCTGCGCCTTCTCACAATCTGGGCTGAGAGACCCCCCCCCCATCCCCAGTGCACAGATTTTGTGCACTGGGCCTCTAGTATATATATATAAGCCTAAGTGACTGTTTGACCATTCAACTGGTAGCTATAATGTGCACTGACCACCAGGGTCAGATGCTCAATGCACAGGCATGGAAACATGGAACAAATTGATGAATCTCAGAGGGAAAGGAGGAGGGGGGAAGGCGGGAAGAGGTTAACCAAAGATTTTATATGCATACTAGAGGCCCAGTGCCTGGCCAGCAGAGATCAGACCGAAACCAGCAGTCTGACATCCCCTGGGGGGTCCCAGATTGCGAGAGGGTGCAAGCCAGGCTGAGGGGCCCCACTGGTGCACAAATTTATACACTGAGCCTCTAGTATAAAATAAAAAGATAAACATAAACCAAAGATGAAATAAATAATATGTGAATGTTTTTCACTGTGGACACAATCTCTGTTTCTTTACTAAAGAAAAAGGATTTGTTAGTAGAAATAATGTAAACCTATCGCTTATAAAGTTCTTCATTTCTTTGCACTAAAAAGCTTGTGAACAGAACTTTCTAACCTGTTTAGAAATTGTCCAAAGTGTTTTGTAGATTACAAAAATGTACCCACATTTTTTGCAAGCTTTTTAGTGTGAAGATATGAAGATCTTTATAAGTGATAGGTTTACATTATTTCTGGTAACAAAGCTCATAAAGAGGGAAAAGTTCCACATTGTTCAATCTCTCCACACAATGAGTTTCTGTGAAAAGCATTTCCTTTCTCACGCAGTACTAAAGCATCCTCTTTCTCTTGAAAAGACAGCCTTAAAGTGTTTATATTTTCAGAAACACTTTGAGGTCACACTTGGTGATGAGCCCTTGTACTCAGAGTTCAGCCAAACAAGTGCCCACATTTTTGTAAAAGAAAATCGCCCACCTCATCTCTAGATCAGCTTTTTCTGAGCATATCAGACACTCAAGGATTTACTTCACGGTCCCTCTCTGTAGCATTGCAATCCACGCCAAGGTGCTGTAAACTGCACACCATGCACCAGGGCCGTGCAGCCTGCGTCTCCCGGGTGGGGAATTCCCACTCTTCCCTCAGGGACTTGTAGGCCTCAGTGATTGCAATGCTTGGCCGTGCAGAGGCAATCCTTACACTAATATTAGGAGACAGTGTTTATCACATGCAGGTGAAATAAATGTAAGGAATGCCAATTATGTCTTGCACACTCTTGGGGCCGTGGACCCCACTTTGGAGACCACTGATCCAGGCTAAGTGCCCACAGGAACGAGCTTCAGGCTCTCTTTATTGCTGGGGCTTGCACCTGCACAAGTGTCCTCTGAAAATGGGCCCAGAAACCCCGCAGCACACTGGGTCACATTGATAAGGAAGGTGCCTTGCAGTCTCTCCAGTGGTGTCTGCTAAAGTTTCCCGTCGCTGTGCCGGGAGTTTTATATGAGTATGTCTGACCCTCATATCTTCATGAGGCAGTGCAGATGATGCCACTGCATCAAAGAGTTTAAGACCTTGGGGTGGAGAATGGCAGAGGTAGAGGTTAAGCACAGATATGACTCCATTTGCCACACTCCATCCATTGGTGTTGGGCTGCCATCTTGCGGCTCTTGCCTTCTCAGCTCCACATCCATTGAGCAGTGGGATGGGCATCCTGTCAAAGCCGAATTTTCTTACTCTTTGTTGCAAGGAAGCATTGCCGTAGACTTGCAAGACCAAGCTCCAAAATGTCCTTCCCTTACCACTCCAGGCCAGGGAGAAGGCATGGACGGACATTGTAGGGGCAAAGCCTTTGTCAGGGCTACGGGTCAAAGCTGATTTCTCACAGCTTCGGCCCTTCCTCACCCTCCTCCAGACACAGGCCACTGCATTCATCGACCTGTCTCTGCTTGAACCAATCACGACTTGTCAACAATCAATGAAGTAGTCAACATTCCTCCAAAAATGTGGAAAGACCTTTGATCTCATCATGGAGACTGAATTTTCAAACTATCAAAAAGCATAGAGCTTGCCCTCACTGGTTTGGTTCAGTGGATAGAGCTTAGGCCTGCGGACTGAAGGGTCACGAGTTTGAACCTGGTCAAGGGCACATGCCTGGATTGGGGCTCTTTCCCCAGTAGGGGGCATGCAGGAGTCAGTTGATCAGTGATTCTCTCTCATTGATATTTCTATCTCCCCCTTTCCATTCCTCTCTTAAATCAATAAAAAAATTTTTTTTTTAAAAAAGGATAGAGCTTAAGGACATATCTACTAGCCAAAGAAGACTTCCTGTTTTTAAGTTCAGGGATTTTCTTTAAACAAATAAACCAATGGAGTTATTTTGGACCTCCAGTAAATATTCCCCAAAAGCATTTTGCATGAAACACGAATAAGCAACACATGGGGGAAGCTTCCTTCAAACTACACATAATTCAGAGGAAAGGGGCTTAGAAAAACACATCCTGGGCTTTTGCTGAGTGGAAAAATATCCGGAAAAATTACTGGACCTGATTTTCATATTTTATTTTGTCCGGTGGTTAAGTACAACATCTAACCTAAATTTCTGAGGCTGGCATACCTGGGGTGTCATGTTGAAAACTCAGTCTGGGCCCCGTCCTCATTCCCCTGCAGGGTTTATGTTTGCTCCTGGCAACGCTTGGCGTTGGTCCTAGAATCCAGGCCATTTGGAACTGGTGGGAGGGAGAGATCCACTTCCTGAAGTTCAAATTGAGGAGAGGGGTGCCCAGAGGCAGTGCCTGGCCCAGAGGGAAGAAGGCAGGGTTTGGTGGCCACTGAGCCAGTTCAGAACAAAGCTACTGTTGTTTGCCTGTTTCAGAAGCCACACAATCAGGAAGAACGGCCCTTCCCAGTAAGCCCAGAGCCATCCTCACTTCTTTGGGGCAAGCTTAGCTGGTGCCTCCAATGTAGCCTCCTGTCTACTAGACCTGGTCTTCATTTTGGCAGGGGCAGACCAGTGCCTGGGGCTGGGGACCTGCCTGTGTAGAGGTTGTGCAACCAGGAAATTAGTCTCACGTCGCCCCTCTGATTTATTAGCCCATCAGGCACATTGGGCAAGTGGCATATTTTACCATCTTGCAGAGACAAAGGCAGAGAACACAGAGTGTCTAGCGAGAGGGCGTAAGGCATGAGGCACCAAACCTTTGCGATGAAACAATGAGTTCCTGTGTCCCTTTGAGGCTCAGAATGTACCAGAGGTTTGATCTGAGGGGAGACAGGACATATATAGGTCACCCTAATGCCTACATTCTTTCAGAACATTTCCTGTCTCAATTCTAAATGACTGAACTTGCCCATGTTTGGCTGGGCAGGGAGCAGCAGAGTGGAGAGGAGGAAGGGAGGGAGCGAACCCAGCCAACCTCATCCCTCTGTCCTTCCTCAATGCTTCCTTCCTTTCCCCTTCCAGGGCCCTACTTTCCTTCCTGTTTCTTTGCTCCACAAAGGATTCTGAGGTAGGTGTCTTAAGTATGTCTATAAAAGATATTCCAGGTGCAAGGTCCCTGGATTCCCACAGACACGGGCTTTATTCTGTGAGTGAGTGCTCCAGCCTCACTTTGCAGAATAGCAGTCAAGTGCCTACTTGCCACCTACCCTGGAATCTCCATCCTGGCCACACTGTCCCTGTCTGTAGATGGACGTGGCCTCTTTCAGATGGCCAGCCTTCCAGAGTTCCTCCTTCGGTCCTCCAATTTTTCTCTAGGAATGTGAGGTCATCTATGGCGTGTATTTGACCTTGTGGCCTGGCCTCAGGTTGATCTCTGGTGTCCACTGGCTGCTGCCTTTGGGTCCTCTTGGTTAGGCACAGCTCCTAGGCACATGCAGGGCTGGTGCTGGCCGCTGTACCTACGACAGGGGTGGTGTGGGGTTTGCTCCTCCTTGGAACCTTAAAGAGGAGTGAAGCAAATGCCCTCTTGCTCTCAATGTGACCACCAGCCTGGACATCTGCCTGGAGGGAGCCCATGTGCATGCAACCTCTCGCCATCTTCCCACCTCAGCTCTCTCCGTGGGTCACTGGGTCACCTGCTCTGTTCTTCTACTCCACATTGGAAGCTCCTGGAATGCCACGGAAACACAAACAAAACCACTCCATTAAAATGATCTTCATCTTTGAAAATTAAGATCTTTCATTGGACTCGGCTCCTTCAGCAAAAATACCACCTGGGACGATGCCTCGTGAGGACGCCTAGTGAGGACACCTGGATTTAGGAAGCTGTGGGGAGGAGACTGTCCTCCCCACTCCAGGGAGTTCATTCACTTCCCTGAGTCTGGGTGAGGGGTTGGGAACAGTCAGAGGCGGGGCTTTGACTCAGCCATACGGTATCTACAGCTCAGCTCCGAGGGGCACTAGTCCCAGGGCTCACAGGCAGGCCAGGCTGTGCAGCCAGGATGTTTGGGAGCCAGGACAATTAGGGACCGGACGCTGATCACGGGTCAAGTCCTCCAGGCCAAGAGAGCAGCAAGCATAGCAGGTGTGATAGCATAACAGGCTCATATGGGCCACGGTCAGGACTGTCAAGTGCCAGGCAGAATCCTAAAGTGCAGAGACATAGCCACTCAGACCAAACACAGGTCCTTGTGCAGTTTACATACAAATAACCCCAATCAGCCATTGTGGTTTAAAAGACACTCGCTGTTTACTCATAAGGAATTCTGGAAGTGGGCAGTCTAGATGATGTGTGGGCGAGGAGGCAGGTCATCTCCATCTTAGGTTGCCCTATCCTCAGGTGTGACCTTAGGGATGCAATATGACTGTGCTGTCCCCAGGTACCATGGCCAATGGCAAGCAGGCAGAGAGAGAGAGAACTTTCTGGAGGTAAAAGCCCTTCCCAAGAAGCATTCCATACCCCCCTCTCCTACCTCCTGGCCCCCACTAGCTGAAAGGTGGTATAGCAGATACGTGTGGGCATTTTAGCCTCTGTAGTTGCAGGTGGAGCTGGAAATAGACGCTGGGCATTAACAGAGAGGGTCTGCTACATAGGAAAAGTGGGTGTTCTGCCTCGTTCACTTTGGGGGAGTGGAGAGCCTGATTTAGGGTAGCAGGAAAAGGAACTGGAGCTTGGCTTGGTGTCAGCTCAGTGGGCAGTGCCAGTCATAAAGGAAGGACTCACCCCATTCTCCAGCCCGAGACCTTGCATCTGTGAGGTGTCCCCCCCATGCCAGCGAGGTGTTCCCTGAGTGTCAACTTAGTTTCCATGCAGCACTAACTCAGGGTTTCAAAACAAAGGGAGTTCTTGCACCAATGAGCTGTCAGGTGTTGGGGCTCACTCTAGCTTTGGGGCTTCCTGTGACACCAGCACTGCACTGAGGGAGGAGGCTGGAGTGTGCATCAGGAGTGCTTAGCAGAGCCCCACATTGTGACTCAGGCTTTGTCTTCCTGCTTTTGGCTAAATGAGGGGCCAGTTGAAAGATGGAAGAGTTCTTCAAAGTAGATTTCTAAGTTGAACAAAGGTGTCCTTCTTTCTTCAAGCTAAAAGGATAGCAGGCCTACTAACCCCTTTGCGTTTCTCCAGCATGTAGCATCCTTGCTCTTCCTCAGGGTGATATCTGGTCCTACACTTTTATAAACATTTGAAATTTTCCCTAATAAATGAATACTGTTACTCTCACCCATCCTCTCAGGACACTGCTTGTTTGATGTGACACAATTTAAAATATACCAGCATTCATTTCAACCCCAAAGTTTGAGGCCATTTGTTGGAGAGGAGATGTAGGAGATGAGGTTCTGAGAACCTCAGTGCTAGGTCTGAGCCCTTTGGGAGGGGTTCTTCAAGGAGTCAATATGTTTTCCAAGCCTGTTTTGTCTTCTGTGATACAAGAAAATGATAACCTTGACTACCTCTTCCTTACCGACTTCCTGTCAGGATTGAGTGCACCAGTGAGGGATGAAGGCTGTAGGGCTTGGTAAAAAGGATAGGCTACCTGCTTGCCTGAGTCCCCAAACCTTCCCCAGCCTGAGAGCACCCCTGAGCTTTCTTTGTGTTTATTTATTTTTTATTTTTTTAAAATATATTTTATTGATTTTTCACAGAGAGGAAGAGAGAGGGATAGAGAGTTAGAAACATAGATGAGAGAGAAACATCGATCAGCTGTCTCCTGCACACTCCCCACTGGGGATATGCTGGCAACCAAGGTACATGCCCTTGGCCGGAATCGAACCTGGGACCCTTGAGTCTGCAGGCCAACGCTCTATCCACTGAGCCAAACTGGTTAGGGCTTTTTGTGTTTAAATGTGACTTCTCCTAACTGACCCAGTTGCATGGAAAAGTGTTCCTTATCTGGGGATCAGAGCAAAGGCCAGTGGAATTGCAACTAGCAGAAATTAAAATAAGCATAGAAGAAAATTCACTGTAGAAATTCTGGAGTGCTCAAATCAATAGACATCATAACCTAAATGTCATAATTTACCACTTTAGGTTCTCAGTTTTATCCAATTATTAACTTCATGGGAAGGACATAAAGTACTTTGTAGGTACATCATGAGCAATGAAGCTTAAAGCCAGGAACTCTCGGCATGTCCTGAATTAGAGGCACCACATCCCCAGGGTCTTGAGATAAAAATTCCCCCACCCTGCCCCTAACCTGCTGAGTCAGCAGCTCTGACTTGGGAGATATAGCCTATATCCCAGATGTCCTGCTTTTGGTGGGACAGTCCCGACTTTTAACAATTTGTCCCTCGTCCTGCGGCATTTTAAAAAAGTCCTGATTTTTAGAAAGAGACATATGTACTACTCTTTGTAATATTTTAAGTAATAATAATAATAAAAAAGAAACCGCCGCCGCTCCTTCCCCCTTTACCAATGTTAAAATCTGGTCACCTTAGATATAGGGGCCCAGATAGGCATTTTAATCAGCCCTGCAGGGGATTCTGATGTGCACGATGTAGTCTGAGCACCACTGGTTTAAAGAATGAGGACATATTATCAAACAGTAGAAGTGTGTGTGTGTGTGTGTGTGTGTGATGGGGGAGGGTTAGGGCTTGCCCCTACACCTCTGTTAATGCTGGCTATCTCTTCCTCCTTTCTTTGTTGACTTTGCCCTTGGGCCAGCTCCCCTTCCAGGCAAAGATGGCTATCAGCTGCAATCAGGACACAGTGCTCCCATTTCCATGGCCAGTGGGGGAGAGAGTCAGTCTCCCAAACATGGAATAACAGGCTCTCCTTCTAGTGGGATTGGGCCAACTTAGGTCATGGCCTGCCTGGACCATGGGAGAGGGTGCCATGCACTGATTGGTCAAAGCTCAGACTCACAAGTCCATCAATGGTGAGAGGAAGTGGGCTCCATGTTACGGGTGAGAACCCATCCTTGGGGCAGGTCGGGTAGAGCCCTGAACCCACTGAGTTCCCAGGGGAGCGAGGAAGGTGGCTTCCTGCTACATGTGAACATCTATGTCGACTTTAGTGCCTGGGTTTTTTCTTTTATAAAATAACCCTTCCAGCAATTAGAGGATGGTTGCGATGATTGCCATTCTGCAGATGGCTGATCACCTTGCGCATAGCCATCAAGCCTGCACTGCTCTCAGGCAGTGTGCAGGTAGAAAGGGAAGGCCAGGGCCAAGATTCCCGACCTGTGGGAGCTTGCAGTGTGGGTGGGAAAACAGAATACAGGTGTGAGCGAGGGGAGAGTGGGTCGTGTGGGTCCTGCGTGCCAGAGGGTTGTCAGCAAAGAGCAGGTCTCTTCAGGTGGCCGGGTCAGGACTCACAGGGAGATCCAACCCACAGTGGGCACAGTTGCACTGAATTGAGAAAATGTCTCATAAGCATCAAGACAATCCACATGTTTTAAACATTTTGGAAAGTGTAAGAGAAAGTGCCCATCAGACATACAAGCATGTGGCTTAAATTTGAAACATGAAATTGCTGACTCGCGAGTTTAAATGGGTAAGTATAGGGGAATGTGATAAGTTTGTAAATCAGCACTGCAGTGCTTAAGAGAACATTGCTTTTCTACAGTTCTAAGTTTGATTTATTAGATTTGTGCTAAAAGGGCTAAGTACTCTGGTAGTTTTCCATCGCTGCTGTAACAAATTACAGCAAACTTAATGGCTTAAAACAACAGAAATAGGTTCTTTTCCAATTTTGTAGATCAGAAGCCTGGCATGGATCTCACTGGCAAAACCAAGGTGTGGGGAGGTCCAGGGGCCCTTTTGGAGGCTCTGGAAGAGAATCTGCTTCCTCGCCTTCTCCAGCTGCTAGAGGCGCCCTCATTCATTCATTGTTTGGTGGCCCCATCCTACCATCTTGAAGCAGCAACATTTTGAAGCAGTGGAATATTTTGTGGTACTAAAACCTGAGCCTGCTTCCACTGTCCATGTCCTTTCTGACTCCTCTGTGTCCATCTTCTGCTTCTAAGGACTTGTGATTATGTTGGGCACACCCAGATACCAGGTCAGCTGTTTAGCAAACTGAGCTTCATCTGCCACCTCCATTCCGCCATCTTTTCTTTTTTCTTTTCTTTTCTTTTCTTTTCTTTTCTTTTCTTTTCTTTTCTTTTCTTTTCTTTTCTTTTCTTTTCTTTTCTTTTCTTTTCTTTTCTCTCCTCTCCTCTCCTCTCCTCTCCTCTCCTCTCCTCTCCTTTTCTCCTCTCTCCTCTCTCCTCTCTCCTCTCTCCTCTCTCCTCTCTCCTCTCTCCTCTCCTCTCTTCTCATTTTCACCGCAGGATATTTTTTCCCATTGATTTTTAAAGAGAGTAGAAGGGAGGAGAAGAGACACACAGAGAGAACATCCATGTGAGAGAGACACATGGATTCATTTCCTCCCACATGTGCCCTGGCTGGGTCCAGGGATCAAGCCTGCAACCGAGGTACATGCCCTTGACCTGAATGGAACCTGAGACCCTTTAGTCCCCAGGCCAATGTTCTAACCACTGAGCAACCGATTAGGACTCCATTCCCCTTTTCAATGTAACTTAACATACAGGTTCTGGGGATTAAGATGTGGACATCTTTGGGGGGGGGCATTATTTTACCTACCACAGGCTTTTAGGAAAAAATGCCTGGGGAATTTCTAATACGACCTGGACAGTTATGGGAAGTGTGGTGTGGTAGCTGCTGTGGTTCTGCAGGGCTGTCACTGAGTGAAAAGAAACAGAAGTGCATAGCACACAGCCAGCGATTTTACGACCATGTTAAACAATTTGTCATCTCACACCCAGGAGAACAAGCAGATGGTTGGAAAAAACAAGCAACAGATTTTTATTGCAGCTTCTAGAATAAACAGATTGTTTTATTAGACATTTTATGGACAACTATTACTTTCTGGATGGGTAGTCAAATAGCAAAGGGTTTTCTATTTATCCTGACAGCACAAATTCCAAGCTGATATCATCCTTTCAGTATGAGTATTGTCACTCCAGTCTTCATGGACTGTCTTAGGCCAATAACTAAATAAACGAACAACAAGGAAAGAGAAAATGAGAACCTGCTCCCTAAAGTGGGCATGACTGACGTTGATGTCCTTGCACTTTTTGTCAGATGTCAAGGGTGATGCTGTCCTACGAGCTTAACCCTCTTGTAGCAAAGTTTATAATTATTCCTGCTCTTTAGAATTATAAGCCGCAGGAATCAGTAGCTGGCATGTATTATGGGAGCTGAGAGTCTTTAAACCACTGCTGAGGCAAAGAGAGCTGGGATTTGGGTTATGAGCTCAGGCTTGGGTCTTAGCCACAGGTATCACTGGCCAATTTAGCAAGTTGACCTCTGACAGCCACAAAGTGGAATATTTTGTGATACTATGTCAAGAAGGACTAAAAGCCTTCGGTCCCAAACTCCCTATAGAGGAGAATGTGAAAGTGCCTAGAATACCCACTCTAAAAATTGCCTTTCAACGCAAACTCCCAAGACTCCTGGGAAATGCAAATGTTGTTTGGGAGAAACAACCCATCTACTGATGGCCACCCACTGACAACTGAGCTTGACCAGTTCAAAACTCTGAGCACAGGTATGGGTCCCAGGATGGGCTATGTTTTGGATGGGGCTTGGGGTCAGGGAATCTGGGGTATGTGCTCAGCCATAATTCCTGGCATGGGAGTAGAATAGGGGTGTCATGATGTCTGAACCTACCCCAGGCTCTTGACCAGATGCTGCTCTGCTCTCTGCTGTGAGCCCAGCCTTCAATGAGGCGGAGTCGCCATGTGTGCAGGCCCAGAGGGAGATGATGTGAAGGAGTGAGAAGGAGAGGGTCATTGAGGGAGAGACCTTGAATGGTGTGCTCTAGAAGGCCCTTCCGAAGAGAAGGCTCTCTGAAGGAGAGGAGTGTGCCATGCGAAATATGAAGGGGCGCCTTCCTGTAGGAAGTGCAAAGCCCAGGCCTAGACGACTTTGCTGGCTGTGAAACACAGTAGCTGCAAAACAGCTCGTTGTTATAGTTTAACTAGGGGCCCGGTGCACAAAAATTTGTGCACTCGGGGTGGAGGGAGTCCCTCAGCCCAGCCTGTGCCCTCTCACAGTCTGGGACCCCTCAGTGGATGTCCTATGATGGCCCCAGTCTGCCAGGCGCCTTTTGTGTGTGTGTGTGTGTGTATGTGTGTGTGTCACCCCAGTCGCATCTGAGGCTCGGAGCAGTCCTCCTGTGTGTGTCTACCTGCTGGGGGCCTGCCCCCAGGCACACCGTGGAGGCTTGGAGCAGGCACCCCCTCTATGTTGATCTCTTAGACTCTTGCCCTCCCCTGCATGTTGTTCTCTTTTTTGAGCTGTGACCACGGCTGGGTGCTGCCTGCCTGCCAAGCTTGCCTACTGCCCATCTTCCTCCAGCCACCAGAAAGCAGGGAAAACCCCGCCTTGTGGTCAGGCCAGCCTTTTCCTGCTCCCTGATCCCCGGAAGGGACCTGGGAAGCTGCCAAGCAGGCCGCCAACTCTTTCCCACTCACCCGTTCCCTGCTGCCTTCCTTTCCTACTTCCCGGTGCCGCCAAGGGGTCTGGGGAGCTGCCAAGCAGGATCCCGGCCCCTGCAGCCTTGCTTTCCCGCTCCCTGGTGCCCTGCAAAGGGCCTGGGCAGCCACCAAGCAGGCTGAGACCCCCTCCCCCGCTGCCTCTTTCACGCTCCCCATCACACCACCTTGCTTTCCCACTTCCTGGTGCCCTGCAAGGGGCCTGGGAAGCCCACCAAGCAGGCCACTGCCCCCTGCTGCCTCTTTCCCGCTCCCCGATGCCCCTCCAAGGGCCTGGACAGCTGCCAAGCAGG
>PVJC01034429.1:0-18826 GCA_004026665.1 Murina feae | reverse complement strand
CAGCAGGTGGACATCCCCAGAGGGGTCCCAGACTGTGAGAGGGCACAGGCCGGGCTGAGAGACCGCCTGAGTGCACAAATTTTTGTGCACTGGGCCCCTAGTATGTGTATGTAAGTATAAACAAGTGGGGGTTATATACAAAAAAGGGGGGAGGCACTCCAAGAACTCTACAACATAAAAGGAGTTGTTTCTGAGTGGTGAAATCCTATTTCTTCTCCTTTCGTCTAGTTTTCCTTCACTGCTGTATTACTTTTATTACTCAGCCATTTATCAGCCTTTGGACAGGAAGAGTTAAAGGGGAAAGCAGCCACACAGCAGGTGTGCTGAAGTCATTTTTGACACCTCCCAGCTAGTCTGGAAGCAGAAGCCCTTCTCCACTCCCCCCACCCTGCTTCTCCTCTAGGTGGCAGAAAAGGTCTCAGCTGAGTGCTAGAATTGCATAGTTCACCAAGTTTTAGTGTAACACTTAAAAATCCTTTAATATAGCCCTGGCCAGTTTGGCTCAGTGGCTAGAGCAGTGGCCTGCAGACTGAAGGGTCCTGGGTTCAGTTCCAGTCAGGGGCACGTACCTTGGTTGCAGACTTGACCCCTGGCCCTGGTCTGGGCACCTGGGCATGTGGACACGTGGGCACGGGGGCACGTGGCGAGGCAACCAATCCGTGTGTCTCCCTCACATTGATGTTTCTGTCTCTCCTGCTTCCACTCTCTTTAAAAAACACTGGGGGGAATCCTCAGGTGAGGATTAACAAAATAAAACAAAAATCCTTTAATACAAGTCAAGAAAATGGAAGCCAGAGAGAAGGTGGCACAGTACCGGTGGCTGGGACACCGGGTCCTGGCCAGGTCTCTAACATCCCATTGTAAGGGGGCTGGACTAGGTCAGTGATCTAGTGCCCCATGGACTCCTCCCCACACACTGCAGCTGAACCAGCAGACTGCAGGGCTTCACTCCCAGAGACCCTGGTGGGGAATCAGAAAAAGTACCTCACGTGACGGGGAGATGCAGCCAGGTTTTAGACCTACAGACCCAGGTCTTACCACATTTCCCTGTGCCTGAAGGTAGGTTCTTAACAAATATTGTTTGAATGACAAAAGACATAAAATATCCTTCAGCGATTATGCTGGTTGGCTTGTGGCTTCTTGCACTTGCCCTAAACCAACAGCAGATGGTAGTGTTATATCAGCAATGACTATCTAATGGGCTTAGGACAGGGATTTTCAACTGGTGTGCCCCAATAATTTTAAACAGGCATTATTTGACTATTTAGTCAGGGGTACTGACCTCTTTCCCCTTAGAGTGTCAAATAAAAAATGACAAGAGCCAACACAACAATAGCCATCTCGTGTGAATGAATCAAAATTATACCTATATTTTTGCTAATCAGCAAAAAATGTATTTTTTGGTGTGCTGCAGAATTTTAGTAATTAGTTTGTGTGTGATGATATGAAATCGGGTGAAACTGGCTTAGGATCATAAAATTCAGTGTTCCAAAGCTACCTCACCTTCCCGTCCACACACAGCAGGAACTGGCATACGCTGGGACCAAAAATGACCTTTTCCCCACAGACATCTGCTGGCGTTGCCCATGCCTGCTGAGGAGGCAGGTACCTTCCAGGCTCAGGGCACACTGCCCTTTTGCCACCGCCTCTGTAAGGAACACAAGCCTCATCCAACATGACTGGTTAACAGTTATAGACCAAGTCGAGTTACAGCAAGACCCGGTGGCTCAGATGGGAGGTGATGTCTTGGCCAAATAAAAGTATTAAACACCAACCAACCAAGGCCTCCAAAGTCACAAAGAAATCAGCATGTTCAATGAGCACAGAAACACCCTGAAACTACCCAACTATCCCTTAGCAATAGGGCCACGGAAAGGCCCCAAATAGCATACAAGTCTATTAAATACACTTAACTGTTTTCTCTCTCCATCTTGGCAACGACTGTATCAATTTAGGGACCATTAATTAGAGGAGATTCAGCAAGGTGGGATGAAGCAAAATTTAAGAGTTTGTTCAGTGGGCAATGGAATGGCCTTAACAAGAAATATCTCCATATCTTGTTGAGCCTCATAAATTTTCTAACCTTTGATGAGTCTGTAAAACAACAACAAAGAGTGTTAGATACATGGAACAGGGAATACCAAAAGGAAAAGAGAAAAATGAACAGAAACTATACATCAAGAAATCTGACTGAAAATTTGCCTCAGATTAATATCAGACATGAAACCACAAGTCCAGGAAGCTCTGAGACCACCAATCATGGGAAATGCCCCCAAAACTATACCTATTATATACTGTATCATATTCAAACTAAAGAAAATCAAAGATCAAGAAAAATTTTTGAAAGAAGCCGGCAGAGTTTGGGGTGGCGGGGGGCGGGGGGAGGGTGGGGGGAAGCAGAAGAAACACCTTACTTATGGAGCAATAAAAATAAGAATTAAATCTGACTTATTCTCAAAACCATTTAATCAAGGAGACAATGGGGTGGAATATTTACTGTTGAGAAAAGAAAAAGAACCCCACCAAACTAGAATTCTGTACCCTACAAATTCATCCTTCAAAAAGTGGAGAAATACTTTCTCAGGCAAACCAAAACTGAATTTACTATCAGTAGACCTTCCTTTAACATAAGAAATTCTTTAGAGAAAAGGAAAATTATATAAGCCAAAGACTCAGATCTACAGAAAGAAAGGAAGAACATCAAAGAAGGAATAAGGGAAGGTAAAACATTTCCTATGCCTCTTTGGACAGGTGGCTCAGTTGTGTGGAGTGTCATCCTATCACACAGAAAAAAGTTTGTGGGTTCGGTTTTCAGTCAGGGCACCTACATAGGTTGTGGGTTCCATTCGCAGTTAGGCACGTACAGGAGATAACCAATCGATGTTTCTCTCTCACATTGACATTTCTATCTCTCTCCCTTTCTCTCTCTATAAAATCAATTTTTTAAAAAAATCCTTGGGCGAGGATTAAACACGTAAACACACACACTTCCTATGCTATTATGTCTCCCATATGTTGGCAAATATTTCTCTAAACCAGCTTGGGAAAATAGAGCAAGTAGTAATGCCTTCTAAGGGATCTCCACAATTGCAGAGTTCATAATTCTGTTCATAATTCTTTACAATGATTACCGAGGTGACTATACATCCAGTAAAGTCCTAGTCCAACTTCACACTGTTGTCCCAGCATAATCATGGATCACACTCCAATGTGTCCTGATTTGGGACAATCACTATATAGTCAGCAGGTGGATCATTCACCTGTCCATCGTTTTCTGAGCACCTACTCTGGACCTGGCTCTGTGACAATGACTGGAAATACCAAGATGACTAAGATAGTTCTCAGCCCCCAAGGACTCAGGAATGGGAGATCAGGGCAAAGAGGGGAAGGGAACCACCTAATGACAATAAAAGTGATGAGAGTCCCACAGAGGTCTGTGCCATAAACTGCTGGGATCACAGGGAAGGAGGGCAGATGAGTCCAAGGAACACCAGGTTCCTCAGGGAAAAGGGCAAGCAGATCAGCAAGCTCATCAGTGATACCAGACAAGGAATCAGCTCCACAGAGGCAGGTATCTCTTTCCCTTTGAAAACAATATATTCAATTGTGTCTCTACATTCAGGGAACTGATGTGGAAAGGATTAAAGTGGGGAGAACACATATAGTTTCCAACTCACATTGTTTCAGTGATTATAAGAAAGCCTGCCCTGCCTCTTGAATCCTGTCATATCTAATATAATAAAAGAGAAACATGCAAATTGACCGTTATCACCAGCCAATCAGAGCGGCTGTATGCAAATTAACCCAGCCAAGATGGAGGCCAACAGCCATGGAGCTAGAGCAAACCAAAGGCTTCTGTTGCAACTGCCTGCCTAGGCTGGTTGAGCCTCTGCTCATGGCCACACCCACCAGCAAATCAGAGCGGCTGTATGCAAATTAACCCAGCCAAGATGGAGGCCAACAGCCATGGAGCTAGAGCAAACCAAAGGCTTCTTTTGCAACTGCCTGCCTACGCTGGCTGAGCCTCTGCTCACAGCCATGCCCACCAGCCAATCAGAGTGGCTGTATGCAAATTAACCCAGCCAAGATGGAGGTTGGCAAGGCGGCTCTCCACTGGGAGCCTCCACGGCCAGCAGGCATAGCTGTGCCAGGTGTGTCAGCTCAGTGGGAAGGGGGGTCTGGCCTGGGGCCTCCTCGGGGTGTCCAGGAGCAGCTGTCCTGGGTCTGCTGCCTAGCTCCACCCCCAGGAGCCTCGCAGGAGTGTCTAGGAGCACCTGTCCAGGGTCCACTGCCTGCCTCCACCCCCTCGGGGCCTCTGCAGGACATCCAGGAATGCTGTCCTGGGTCCTCAGCCTGGCTCTGCCCTGGGGCCTCCGCAGGGTGTCCAGGAACACCTGTCCAGGGTCCGCTACCTTCATCCACCCCCCAGGGGCCTCCACAGGCTGTGCGGCCGTGCGGGAGCGTCTGCTGCACAGTGCGGAGAATCTGAAGCCAGTTCACTGCCCAGCTCCACCCTGGGTGTGTTTGCTCAGCAGCAGGGCCCCACCGAGGGATTCTGCACCAGCGTCCGCCCCTGGCTTGCCACCTAACTCTGCGCCAGGGGTGTCCCCTCAGCGGTGGGGGCCCACCAGGCGTGTGCAATCGTGGGCCCTCCGGTGGGAAACGTCCAGGCCTGCACTCACCAGCCTTCCCACCTCCCAGTGCACGAACCCTGAAGGGGCTGTGGGCAGCCTGAAAATGGCTCTCAGCCCCTCACCCAGGCTGGCCAGGCATGCCAGCAGGTGCACATCCCCCCCGAGGTGTCCCAGACTGCAAGAGGGCACAGGCCGGGCTGAGGGACCCCCACCCTCCGAGTGCACAAATTTTTGTGCACCGGGCCCCTAGCAAAGAGATAAAGATGATTACAAAGGAAAGATATTCCACAATTTAGTAGTTTTAAAACATAATCGGATCACTTTCCTCCCTAGCTTAAAACTCTTCATGGGTTGAATACAGTTTTCAAAATAAACTTTACCCTCCTTCCCATGCTCCACAAGCTCTGCCCTTTGTGTGCAGCTACAACTCCTACTGTTCTCACATTAGCTCACTCTGCTTTGGCAGCTTTTGGTAACACTTGAGCTTTCTTGTAAGTTTTGTGGTTCCCTCTGCCTGGAGCACTGTTCCTCCAGTATTATAAAAGTCTGACTTAAAGAAGGGAAAGCACACCTAAGAATGACACCAGCACAGAGCAAAGTGAGCAAAGCCAAGAGGTCAGCAGAGAGGATTCCTGCTGAGGTCAAAGAGCACCCAGACCATCAGCTGCATGAGAATGGAGACCTCCGCCTGCTTCACCCACTGCTGTGCCCTGGTGTCTGGAACCCAGCATGCTAGGTGGTCTTTTTCCTGTGGAACCACATTTGTTACTGTTGGAGTTCCCTCATAAAGTCCCAGTACTACGTCACTACACGCTTCTCAAACCAGAGGATGCACAGCCCCAGTTCTGTGCAGAGGATGAAAAACAGAGTAGCCAATACATCCTTCTGGAACATCAAGTTTATTACAAAACTTGAGAGAATTAAATACTTTAATAAGAACCCTCACAAATAAGGGAGCAAAGAAGATCAGAGGAAGGAGAAGGGCCCCAGGAGAAACAGTCCAGTCTCTCAAGTTTCATTCCAGTGGGAGCCTAGGGGTGGACTCACAGGGAGGGCAGCTTCTCCTCTTGAAACCTAAGGGGCTCCAGTCAGTCTTCCAAGCGCAGAAGATATTTTTGATAAGATCCTTCTGAAGGTCATGGAGATGCCGGATACTATCCTTATGTGAATCCCATGCAGAGAACGCTGGGGCAGTTTGCACACCTCCATGGTCCACTGGCCCAAGCCCTCTAACCTCTAACACAGCGTGCATTTCTGGCACAGCTCTAACCACAGCTGTTTGTATCTAGCCTCTGGCTCATGTCCCACACCACATGGCCTGCCTCCCTCTTGCACCCTGACTGGGTGAATTGTCATCTTTGCCTGAGCACTGGCCGAGTGAACTGTCCTTCTCTCTTGGGCTCTATCCTAATGAACTGTCCTAATCTTGGGGATCTGGTGAACTGTCTTTCCCTCATGCCCTGGACAGGTGAACTGTGGAGCACTGTCCTCGACTCCTGCTCTAGTTGAGTAAACTGTACCCCTTACACTGGCTGAACGAACTGTGGTGAACTGTCTTCCCCTCACATGCAGGCAGGGTGAACTGTCACGTTCGCGCTCTGGTGGAGTGAACTGTGGTGAACTGTCCCTCTCATGCTCTGGCAGAGTAAACTTTCTTCCCATTGTGCTTTGGATGGATGAACTGTCTCCCTCACACTCTGTCCAAATGAACTGTCTTCATCTCCTGCTGTGGCCAAGTGAACTGTGGTGAACTGTCTTCACCTCCTGCTCTAGTCCAGTGAACTGTGGTGAAATGTCTTCACCTCCTGCTCTGGTCCAGTGAACTGTTGTGAACTATCTTCACCTTCTGCTCTAGTCAAGTGAACTGTGGTGAACTGTCTTCACCTCCTGCTGTAGCTGAGTAAACTGTGGTGAACCGTCTTCGGCTCCTGCTATAGCTGAGTAAACTGTGGTGAACTGTCTTCACCTCCTGCTCTAGTCCAGTGAACTGCGGTGAACTATCTTCACCTCCTGCTCTGGTCAAGTAAACTGTGGTGAACTGTCTTTGCCTCCAGCTGTAGCTGAGTAAACTGTGGTGAACTGTCTTTGCCTCCTGCTCTGGTCAAGTGAACTGTGGTGAACTGTCTTCACCTCCTACTGTGGCCAAGTTTAACTGTGGTGAACTGTCTTCACCTCCTACTGTGGTCAAGTGAACTGTGGTGAAATGTCTTCACCTCCTACTGTGGCCGAGTGAACGGTGGTGAACTGTCTTCACCTCTTGCTATGGCCGAGTGAACTGTGGTGAAGTGTATTTGCCTCCTGGTCTGGCTCAGTGAACTGTGGTGAACTATCTTTGCCTCCTGGTCTGGCCCAGTGAAATATGGTGAACTGACCCCTCAATTTCTGATGGAGTAAACTGTCTTCACCTTGTGCTATGGATCGATGAACAGTTCCCCTCATACTCTGGCCTAGTGAACTGTGGTCAACTTTCCTCACCTCCTTCTCCTGCCCAGGGAAATGTGGTGAACTCTCTTCACCTCCTCCTCTTGCACAGCGAACTGTGGTGAACTGTCTTCACCTCCTGCTCTTGCACAGTGAGCAGTGATGAAATGTCTTTGCCTCCTGCTCTGGTGGAGTGAACTCTGGTGAACTGTCCCCCTCATGCTCTGGTGAAGTGACCTGTCTTCACCTTGTGCTTTGGATGAACTGCCCCCTCACACTCTGGTGGAGTGACCTGTCTTCACCTTGTGCTTTGGATGAACTGTCTCCCTTGCACTCTGGTGGAGTGAAATGTCTTCACCTTGTGCTTTGGATGAACTGTCACCCTCACGCTCAGGTCGACTGAACTGTGGTGAACTGTCCCCGTAACGTTCTGGTGGAGTAAGTTGTCTTTCCCTCGTGCTTTGGATAAACTGTCCCCCTCCTGCTCTGGTGGATCGAACTATCTTCACCTCATGCTTTGGATAAACTGTCCCCCTCCTGCTCTAGTGGATCGAACTATCTTCACCTTGTGCTTTGGATGAACTGTCCCCCTCCTGCTCTGGTCCAGTATACGTGGTGAACTGTCTTCGCCTCCTGTTGAAACACGCATCTTATATAAAAACTTTGAAATTTTAACCCTGCTGTTTCTGGCTTCTGTAAATGCTTGCTGGCTTAAATAATAAGGACAATAAGACTAGTCCCATTTCAGAGAGGCCACTAAACCTTCTCTAGTTGAAGTTATCAGTGCTGGCATTAGGTCCAGCCTTTGGCTGAAGTCTCAAAGCCCCATCACATAGGGTCCTTTAAGAACTTCCAAAGGGAACCAGAAAAAAAAATACTCGGGAGGTAAAGAATGTGGAATAGTATAAATACAGGAAACTACCTGTGTGATTTCACTCAGAATTTGAGAGACATTTTCCTCTGGGCCTGCACATAATAAATATAACTCATCTCTCTAAGCGTTGCTTGGTTATTTCTTCAGTTTTTCTGTACCACTGTTTTGGCCGAGAGAACTGTGGTGAACTGTCTTTGCTGCCTTGTTATAGTATTTGTTAGGTTAGCAAAACTCCATTTTGATTTCTGTGTAACCCTTAATATCCATATTAGAATCTAAGTGTACTTGATAAGATCCTTACCTGAAGATGTAACTTGTTTACCTATCTGAGAGCTGTCCTAACCTTATCTGTAAGGACCAGATCCTGTGCCTGAGAGCCACTGATAGACCACCACCACACCCATCTTCAAGTATAAAAGAGAGAGTTTAAGCACAAAAGTTAGATATCTCAGTGAACATCTCCATGTGGACTTCCTAGGAACTAAAACCCATCAGGACTTGGTAAATAAACCGTGAGTGATTCGCTTGCAACTAACTGTCTATCTACGTTATTGACTTTGAGGCTCCGCTAAGAATCATAATAATCTGTGCTCAGTAAGAATTATTATCAGCACTGTCACTCACTCAGAACTGGTAATATTCCTTCAGTGAAAGAGTGCACTCACCTGCAATGCATCCCTAGAAATTTGGGACACTCTTGTCTTCGCTTCCTGCTCTGGCCGAGTGCACTGTCTTTGCCTCCTGATCTTGCCCAGTTAACTGTGTTGAACTCTCTTCACCTCCTCATCTGCCAAATGAACTGTGGTGAACAGTCTTCACCTCCTGGTCTGGCCCAGTGATCTGTCTTCGCCTCCTGCTCTTGTCCAGTGAACTGTGGTGAACTCTCTTTGCCTACTGCTCTGGCCAAGTGTACCGTCTTCCGCTAGTGCTCTGTCCAAGTGAGGTGTGGTGAACTGTCCTCCTCATGCTCTGGCCCAGTCAACTGTCTTCCCTCATGTTCTGACGGGGTGAAGTGTGGTAAACTGTCCCCATTACGCTTCGGCCAGGTGGTCTGTGGTGAACTGTTGACCCCTTGCACTCTGTCCTCTCCTTCTCTCATCAGGAGAACTATCATCCCCTTGTGCTCAGGACTGGTGAACTGTACCCCTCTCTTCAATTCTGCCTGGGTTTGGCAACCCACTGTCATGCTTCAACATTACATGGGCACCACCTGTGTGATTTTTATTCGCTTTTTTCCATTGCATGCTGTGCAACCCAGGCACTCAGCAAAAAATCCAAAAATCCTCCTTACCACCCCTTTCCGGCGCTGGCTCTAGTCAGAGGAAGAGGTTAGGTTCCCCTCAGAAGATGGCCCAGCTTGGCAGTTGTTTTTTGATCTCACCTCTGGGGCTCCACCACAGCTTCTGGGGCTGCTGCTCCTCTGGGTGGCAGGTCAAACCTTATTGTTACGATGGAGAGCTGGTCTCAGTATCTGAGTCCTTAATTCCCTTCTGTCTGGGTGGCTGCTGTTCTCCAAGTGCAAGCTGTCCGGCTGCCTAGTGTTCTCCAAGTGGGCACTGCCCTGCTAGCTGGTGTTCTCCAAGTGGGCGCTGCCTGCCTAGCTGGTGTTCAATAAGTGGGCACTGCCCGGCTTGCTGGTGTTCTCCAAGTGGGCACTGCCCTGCTGGCTGGCGTTCTCCAAGTAGGCATTGCCCGGCTGGCTGGTATTCTGTAATTGGGCACTGCCCGTCTGGACGATGATCCTCTTCACCTGCACTCTAATGGGAGGAGTGGTGGTACTCCAATCCACGGTCCCTGAGGAAGTGCTGGTGCTCCCTGAATGCTTCCTGAGTGCATTCAAGCCTGCCAAGGGGAGTGGTTGCCCTCCCTTGCATGCTGCCTGGGACTGCGCAGATGGTCCTTTGCAAGCCACCTGGGAGGTGGTGGTTCTCCATTCAAGGCAGTCTGGGGATTGATGGTCCTACCTTCCAGGCTTCCTGAGAAAGTGGGCACATTACATTCTGGGCTGCGTGGTGGAGCCCCAGGTTCTCTGCCTCTCTTCCCTGATGCCCAAATCCCTTGGGTTGTTGAACAACTTATGTTGGGGTCAGAGAAGGAGGAGCGCCTTACCTTTATTTTTCTGCTACACATGGTTAGTTTCATACATAATAATCGGTAAGTTGCCATGATGTTGTCAGTTTTCTCTTTATCAGTGATTCTTCTATTTCCTCCTGCTCATAGCCCAGGATCATCAACATTTCGGCTACCTGGGGGTCTACGTCAGTCCAGGGTGGTTCAATGTGAGGTGTCATTTCCTCTGCCTCCTCAGTATTGACCCACTGATCTTGCATGAGAACCTCCAGGGTGGGTCTTCGGCCGGGGTCGATTTTCATCATTTTCTGTAGTAGTTTGTGGCATAGAAGAGATCAATAATAGGGAATATAAAAGACCCCACCCAAGATGTACTCATTGAGTTCTTCTGAGTTTTTGCCCACAAACGGAAGTACCCCAGTCAGCATGCTGTAGAGCACCGCCCCTATGCTCTAGACGTCCACCTTCGGGCCCTCCTATGGTTCAAACTGGAATAATTCTGGGGCCATATAGGCAGAAGTGCTACAGACGGTGGTCAATTTTTCCTCCATAAACACTCCACTCAGTCCGAAGTCAGCCAGTTTTACATTCAATCCCCTATTGAGCAGAATGTTCTCGGGTTTGATGTCACGATGGATGATATGTTTCTAGTGACAGTAACACACAGCCGAGAGCATTGCCGGAACGGGCTTGCATCTTCCTATCCAAGAGAGGACCATAGTTCTGTAGATAATCGTGCAATGTGCCCTGACAAGCATACTCCATAAAGATGTAGACTTGGTGGTTGGTGATAGTAACCTCAAATAGAAAACAAACAAACAAAAAAAAAAAAACAACAACAAGATGGCAGCATAGGTAAATACCTAGAATTTATATGGAACCGAAAAAGACCATAAATATTCACAGTAATCTATAGAAAGAAGAACAAAATTAAAGGGATAAAAATACCAGATATCAACCTAGATTACAAAACTATTGTAATTAAAACAGCCCTTTATTAGCACAAGAACAGGCACATAGATCCAATGAATGGAATAGAGACCCTAGAAATAGACCCACACCATTATATTGGACAAAGGAGGCAAGAATATACAAAGGAGTCAAGATAGCCTCTTCAAAAAATCACTTTGGAGAAATTGGGCAGGTACTTGCAAAAAAAATAATAAAATTAGACCAGTTACTTATAGCATACGCAAGAATTATTTCAGGCCCTAACCAGTTTGGCTCAGTGGAGAGAGCATGAGCCTGAGAACTAAAGGGTCCCAGGCTCGATTTCATCAAGGGCATATACCTTGGTTGCTTGCACATCCTCAGTAACGGGTGTGCAGAGGCATCTAATCGATGTTTCTCATCAATGTTTTTAACTCTCTATCCTTCTCCCTTCTTCTCTGTAAAAAAAGAATCAATAAAATACATATTTTTAAAAAAGAATAATCTCAGAATGGATAAGAGACTTTAATCCTAGTCATATAACGATAAAAATCCTAGAAGAAAACATAGGCAGCAAAATCTCAGACACCTCATTTGGCATAGTTTTCACCAATACACCTAGAGAAAGAGAAACAAGTGAAAATAAATAAATAAATAAATAAATAAATAAATAAATAAATAAATAAATAAGATTCCCATCAAACTAAAAAACTTCTGAACACCCTTAGCTGGTTTGGCTCAGTGGATAGAGCCATTGGCCTGTTGACTGAAGGGTCCTGGGTTCATTCCCAAAGTCAAGAGCACATACATGCCTCATTCTCCATTAGGGGGCATGCAAGAGGAACTTGATCAATGATTCTCTCTCATCATTGATGTTTCTATCTCTTTCCCTCTCCCTTTCTCTCTGAAATCAATAAAAATATATTTTTAAGAAATAAATTAAATAAAAAGCTTCTGAACGGCAAAAGAAACCATCCTCAAAATGGAAAGGGAATCCACTGTATGGGAGAATATATTTGCCAAGGATACAGCTGATAAAAGGTTAAGTTGAAAAATATAATAAAAACTCATACAATTCAACAAAAGGAAGACAAACAATCAAAATTAAAAATCCAGGCTAGAGCAGCAGCATGCATACTGAAGGGTTCTGGGTTCAATTCTGGTCAAGAGCATTGCAATTGGTTGCAGGCCCCTCCCAGGCCCAGGCCCTGGTTGGGGCTTGTGCAGGAGGCAACTACTAGATGTATTTCTCTCAAGCAGATATTTCTCTCTGTTTTTCCCTCTCTCTTCCACTCTCTCTAAAAGTCAATGGAAAAATATCCTCAGATGAGGATTAAAAAAATAAAAATGGGCAAAGGACCTGAACAGACACTTCTCCAAAGTGAACATACAAATGGCCAAGAGACCTATGATCAAATGCTCAGTCACTCATCAGAGAGATGCAAGTTAAAATGACAATGAGTTATCACCTCACACCTGTCAGAATGGCTACCATCAGTAAATCAACAAGTGCTGGTGAGCATGGGGAGGAAATACCAAGGGTATGTGCACTGCGGGTGGCAACGCAGACTGCCGCAGTCACTCTGGAAAAACAGTGTGGCGTTTCCTCAGGAAATTACAAATCTAACTGCTGCTTGATTTACTCCACTTCTAGAAATATATCCCAAGAATCCTAACACACCCATTAGAATGTATGCAGCCTTATGGTCATAGCAGTGTTATTTACAAGCACTAAGATCGGGAAATAGCCCAATTGCCCATCAGTAGATGAGTGGATAAAAAAGCTGTGGTACAGTTATACCATGGAATGCTATGCAGCTGTAAAAAAGAAGGAACTCTTACCCTTTGCCACAGCATGGAGGGACCTGGAGAGCATTGTGCTATGTGAAATAAGCCAGTCAGAGAAAGACAAATATCACATGATCTCACTTACATGTGGAATCTAATGAACAAAATAAACTGACGAACAAAATAGGTCCAGAGGCATGAATGCCGGGAACAGACTGACAGATCTCAGAGGGAAGAGGAGTATGGGAAGAGATGAACCAAAGAACTTCCATTCATGTATGTATAACCCATGGACACAGACAATAGTTGGGTAAAGGGTGGAGGGGAGTAAAGGGAAGCAGAAATGGGGGACATCTGCAATACTGTCAACAACAAAAAGTATACACAGGCATTAAAGGAGTCCAAACTACAAAGTTCTTTATTGTAGCCCTAAGTAATGAGACTCAAAATTCATCAGACCTGAGTGGAGACTGATGGTGACATTTCCTTCTACTTGAATAGACTGAGGCAGGATCACAGCATGTATATGCGAGTGTGTGCTTGCAGACAGTTACCCAGATGGAATTTGGTATTCATGAGTTTTATATTGGTCTGTTTAAGGATGCTCACGCATAAATGGATCTTTAATGACATGGGTCTAATTATAACCCCTTTCACACAAATCCTACCTTTCATTGAGTATGTTCATTTGCTCCTAGTAACATTAGCTTAGCCCCTACTAAGTTTTCACAGTGAGGCCTAGGGTGAGTCAGGGAAGGAACTTCTTGTGTGCAAAGAAGACCCTTCCTCAACAAGGAATCCCTCCCTTTTCCTGTGAGTCTTCACCTTTTTACAAAAAGGAAGTGAGAAAAGCCAGCAGATGCCTAATTGCAACCGCCTCTACCCATCTGCTATTTGTGAATATCAGTGTTTTTTAGGCTGAACTCCTTTGAGTTCATGCAAGGTGGTTACTAAGATCAGACAGGCTCCACTCTGCTACTCTGAACAAGAGAGGGAGGTGTTAATACCCAGGGGGAGGTTGGGGTCTCTGGGCAAAGGCAGGACCTCCCAGGAAAGTCTCCAGACCTCTGGTCTCCCAAAAGCCTACTTGATGCACTGACGCTTGTGTGTTTCTCTCAGGATTGGCATCTACCAGCTACTGTGATTCCCTGTAGGAATGTAGAGTTGATTGTTGGATAGTGGAAAGGCAGTCCAGGGTGTGGAGCAGAGGAATCAGGGAATGGGAGATCTATTGTAGGCTGTGTTGGGTATGCTCATTGGATTTGCTGTCCTGGGTCTTTTCCTGGAGATTCCCCAAGGTGCTCCTTCCTCCCACCACTCCCTAAGCACACATCAGAGAGCCCACAGCCACACCCAGCTGCCAACCACACACTTCTAAAGTGCTACCCCAGGCCTTGAACCCTTTCTCCCTTTTCCTCTTCGGATGAGCTCAGATCACCCAAGGGAATGAGGTGAGGTAAGATTCCAATTTATTTCCTTGAGTTTCAAACCTGAAACATGTTCATCCCTGGAACCGAGAGCTATAACAGCTAGCATGCTGTTACAACCATCCCACACTGCAGCAGAGGCAATTTGCGTTGCAAAAGTAACAGAGAATAAACTGCAGAGAAAATATTTTATGCAAGTTAACCAAGCTTAACATTTTAATAAAGAGGTGTGTGTGTGTGTGTGTGTGTGTGTGTGTGTGTTTTAATGAACCAAGGAATCCAATATTCCATTGCAAGTTTAACACCAAAAAACTTTCAAAAGTCTGAAATTTTTAAGGATGTGACAGCAAGAGACATTAACCACCCATAAGGTGGAACACAGATGCTGAAATACATAAAACTATTAGTTCAAAAGAATACTTATGTGAGTTTATAGATAAAAGTGTTTCAATAATTTAAATAATTCCCTTCTTTTGAGTGGACTCCTCACTAAGCCAAAACATATTTGCTGGGGTATTAAGGCTACATTTGCAAGTGAATTTGAGAGCTGCTATCAAACAGAGGAGGGAGGAGAATAAAGAGTCTGGACTAAGCGCTTCACATATATCATCTGCTTTAAACAGGCATTTCTCTCAGAGTTCCTGAGAGAAAATAACAAAGGGGGCCAAGAAGGCCACAAGCTGATTATTCTGGGTAAAGACACTTCCATTTGGAAAGAAGATGGCTGAGAAGAGTATGGTTAATGTCTTTTTCACACAATCCCCAGTCACTTGAGTAAGATATTCTTTAAAAATTGAAACAGGTGGGCTGGGGATAAAAATTTTTTAAAGCCTAATAATACTCCCACTTATCCCAGACTCAGGCTTTCAAGAAGCCCTAAATTCACAATCTAAAAATTCCCAGCTAAAGAGAGTTTAGAGGAAGAGGTAGGTTTCAGCACATGGGAAAGGTCTGAGCCTCTGCTCCCCCTACTAAGTAAGATGTGGTTCCAGGCAGGGTTCCCAAACCTGAGGCCCTCAAAAGGATCATAGGGGAACTGAGCATCCACATGCTCGCCATACCTTGTCTGTGGCCATGATACATGCTTCACACATAGGGGCAGTGTGTGTTCTACGGTGATTAATATAAAGCAAATTTGTATGTAAAACTAAATTCATTTGCAGTTTTGGTCATTATATATTCTCCTTAAACCAACCCTAAAGGTATAATCTCTACCATGTGAGGGTCCACAATGTTTGTTTGTTTTTTAAATATATTTTTATTGATTTCAGAGAGGAAGGGAGAGGGAAAGAGAGATGAAACCATCAATGATGAGAAACAATCATTGATCGGCTGCCTCCCACACACCGACTACCTGGAATCTAGCCCACAACCCTTGCATGTGCTCTTGACTGGAATGGAACCCCAGACCCTTCACAACATAGGCCGAGCTCTATCCACTGAGTCAAACCAGCCAAGACGGTCCACAATGTTTTTACATTCAAAATAGTTCTTCAACACAATAATCTTGGAAAGCAATGACCTCAAAAGGGCTAGAACAAGGGTCACCAAACTCACATGCCTTACTTTGTAGAAAAATCTCATGGCCCACACTATAGCCCAGTGTCTCTGTTCTAGTAAGAAATCTTAAGAAGGGTGAGTACCCATTTTCCCAGAATTCAGAGTTGCAAATTAGTAGGTGGGAAAACATAACTGAAGCACTCAATTGATTTGACCATAGAATTATTTTAAAGTCCTATATGTCAAAAATTCTCTACAAAAATTATATATAAATGATGCTTTCAAAGTCTATTTTGGCAGATATGAGTATTGCTAGTTGAGTTTTTTTTTTTCTTTTTCATTTTCATGGGAAATATTTTTCTTATCCCTTCATTTTCATACTGTATGTATTTTTTGTTTTTACGTGGATCTCTTATAGACAGCAGATAGTTGGGTCATGTTTTTGTATCGTTTTAGCTACCCTACACACTTTAATTGGAACATTTATTCCACTTACATTTAGGGTTATTATTGAGAGGTACTTATTCATAGCCATTTTAATTCTGTGTGGCTAGATTTCTCTGTTTCTTTTTCTCAGCAATCCCTTTAGCATTTCTTGTAATGCTGGCTTGGTGGTGATGAACTCCTTTAGGCTTTTTTTGTCTGCAAAGCTCTTTACTTGACTGTCTTTTTTGAATGATAGTCTTGCTGGATATAATAATCTTGTCTCAGATCCTTGCTTTCAATTACCTTGGGTTCTTCATGCCATTCCCTTCTGGCCTGGTGAGTTTGTGATGGGAAATCAGGTGTCAGACTTATGGGAACTCCTTAGTGAGTAAGTTTTCTTTTCTCTTGCTGCCTTTAAGACCCTCTCTTTGTCTTTAATTTTTGACATTTTAATGATGATGTGTCTGGGTGTGGGTCTATTTGGATTCTTCTTGTTTGGGTTCTTCGATGTGCCACCTGTGTGACTTTTTCCTTTACCAGGTTAAGGAAGTTGTCTACCATTATTTCTTCAAACACCTTCCCTATTCCTTTCTCCCTTTCTGCCTCTTCTGGCACACCTACTGTTCTAATATTGTTCTGTTTCACATTGTCCCACAGCTCCATTAAGCTGTCCTCTTATTCTTTCATTGTTTTTTTTTTCCTTTTGGTTCTCTAATTGAGTGATATTTTCAACTCTCTTCTACTTCACTGATACGATCCTCAGCTTTTCCTAATGTGCTGTGTATTCCTTCTAATGTGTTCTTTATTTGTGTTACATCATTCTTTATCTAAGACTGTTACTTTTTCATAATTACTATATCTTTTTGCACAGTGTTGAGCATTTTTAACATCATTACTCTGAACTCTGTTTCACATAAATTTCTTATCTCTGCTTCATTTATCTCTTCTTCTGGAGAATTCATTAGTTCTTTCATTTGGGGGTTGCTTCTTTGTTTCCTCATTTTGGTTGTCTGTTTTGGTTTGTGACTATGTTTTAGTAGATCCTCTATACCTCTCAATCTCTAGTGTTGCACAGTGTTAAGGCTGTTTCTGAATAATTGGATCAGGCAAAGACTCAAATCCTCCAGAAATCACTTTTGTCTATAGACTACCATATTTTCTGAGGTATAAGACAACTGGGCGTATAAGATGACCCCCAACTTTTGAGAAGATTTTTCGGGGTTAAAAAGTCTGGACGGAGACCGTATGAGGCACAAAAAGCAGCCGACCCGAGACACTTGCAGTCTCCATCTGACTCCATTGAAATGAATGGAGGGCAGCTGTTTTTTAGCTCCCCCGACCGTGTGCAGCAACCACAGATTTTTCCAGCACCAGCCCTATAAGACGACCCCAAGCATATAAGACCAACCCCGACTTTTGAGAAGATTTTCCTAGGTTAAAAAGTAGTCTTATACTCCAGAAAATACAGTAATAGGATTCTAAGTTGAATTGCCTCAATCATCTTCAGGTGTGGCAAGAGCATTTCCACTTGGGTGGAGCAGTTGCTTCTGTCTGGAGGCTAATTATTATTTTAATCTCGAGTGGCCTCAGGGCAAGGTGTTTTCCAAGAGGGTGTGTTGACTGTTTCCCCCCAAGCAAGGCTGATGTCTACCTGGCAAAAAGTCCTCCACTAAGTGAGGGAATGACTCAGCCCAGGAAACTTGGGGTGTCTGCCTTCTGAGCTCTATCCCCTCAGTCCCCCATCTTGGGTTCTGCTCTCACAGCTCCAGTCCACTTCACCCTCCCTCTGCCAGAGCACGAGGTCGGTGACTCCACAGGGAATTTTTGTGCATGGGTCCTTTAAGAGGGTGCCTGAACTTTCAGCTGCCACTCCCTGGCAGACAGCACCCCACTGCCTTTCACAGCTAGATGTTATGTGGGTACCCTCCTCAGTTTGGTGCTCTCTGCTGGGGAGCCCAGCTTTGGGATTGGATCCCAGAGTTCTCAGTGCCACTCCCGACAGCTGACATATCTCTCGTGGAATTCAGTTGCCATCTGTGGATGCCCAGCCGGCCCTTTCTTGTCTCCGCCCCTCCTACCAGTCTCTTTGCGGTCTCCACCATTGGTCCTTGGGATTCAGGGTTCTCTCCTGTGAGTTTTCCATTGATTATTCAGGAAGCCTTTCCATATTTCAGTTGTAATTCCAGCTTGTTCTTGGAATCATGTCCATGCAGCATCTTCCTACTCTGCCGTCATTTTTTTCAACAAAGGCTTTTTTAAAAAAAATAGCTTTATCAAGGTATTATTGATATATATATAAACTGTACATGTTTGAAGTGTACTATTGATACATTGTAGCATATGTCTATGCCTGAGAAACCATCACCACAATCAAGATAGTAAACATAGGCATCACTCCCTCAAAAGGTTCCTTCTGTCCCTTTGTAAATCCATTCCTATTCCCAGGAAACCATTGATATGCTTTCTGTCACTATAGATCAGTTTGTACTTTTCAGAATCTTAACTAATAAAAGCGAAATATTAAAATTAACCGTTTCTCCGGGATGGGGGTAAGCCACGCCCACTAGCCAATCAGAATGGCTGTATGCAAATTAGCTCAGGCAAGATGGCGGCCGCAGCCCTGGAGGCCATCGCAGTGCCAGCGGCAGGGTGAGCTAGATGTGGGGGTGGGCCGGAGGGAGATGACATGGTGATGGTTAGCGTGGGGGTGGGGAAGCGATCGGAGGGTTTGGTGGGGGTGGGAAGCGATCGGAGGG
>PVJC01034428.1:0-18824 GCA_004026665.1 Murina feae | reverse complement strand
GATGGGAAATAGGCGGCAGGGTTGGAGGGCACCGGGAAGCGGGTAAGAGGCGGCAAGGGGCCGGTGGCCTGCTTGGTGGCTGCCCAGGCCCTTTGCGGGGCATCGTGGAGCGGGAAAGCAAGGCTGCAGGGGCCGGGGTCCTGCTTGGCAGCTCCCCAGACCCCTTGGCGGCACCGGGAAGTGGGAAAGGAAGGCAGCAAGGGATGGGTGAGTGGGAAAGAGTTGGCGGCCTGCTTGGCGGCTTCCCAGGTCCCTTCCGAGGATCAGGGAGCAGGAAAAGGCTGGCCTGACCACGAGGCGGGGTTTTCCCTGCTTTCTGGTGGCTGGAGGAAGATGGGCAGTAGGCAAGCTTGGGAGGCAGGCTGCCCGCAGCCCTGGTCACAGCTCAAAAAAGAGAACAACATGCTGGTGAGGGCAAGAGTCTGAGAGATCAACATAGAGGGTGTGCCTGAGGGCAGGCCCCCGGCAGGTAGACACACACAGGAGGACTGCTCCGAGCCTCTGATGTGGCTGGGGGCAGGTCCCCAGTGATGACACACACACATACACACACACACACACAAAAGGCGCCTGGCAGACTGGGGCCATCATAGGACATCCACTGAGGGGTCCCAGACTGTGAGAGGGCACAGGTCGGGCTGAGGGACTCCCTCCACCCCGAGTGCACAAATTTTTGTGCACCGGGCCCCTAGTGTAGGGTATAAAAGAGAAAGCAACAAATGAACTGACAAAACAAACAAACTCATAGACACAGAGAGCAGAGTGGTGGTTACCAGAGAGGAAGGGGGTAGAGGGAGGATAAAAAGAGTGAAGGGGGTCAAATATATGGTGACAGCCTTAACTGGTTTGGCTTAGTGGATAGAGCGTCGGCCTGCGGACTGAAAAGTCCCAGGTTCGATTCCAGTCAAGGGCATGTACCCTGGTTGCGGGCACATCCCCAGTAGGGGGTGTGCAGGAGGCAGCTGATCAATGTTTCTTTCTCATCGATGTTTCTAACTCTCTATCCCTCTCCCTTCCTCTCTGTAAAAAATCAATAAAATATATTTAAAGAAAAAAATATATGGTGACAGAAGGAGACGAGACTTTGGGTGGTGAGACACAGTGCAATATGCAGATGATGCATTATAGAATTGCACACCTGAAACTTATATAATGTTATTAACCAATGTTACCCCAATACATTTAATTTAAAAAAATGCAAGTCACCATGTTAAATTCTAAATCATACCACATTAGAAAGATACTTAACCATTAATGAATTATTAGATTATCTCACACAATTTTTGGAGTTATTGTCTCATGTAATTTTTAAAGTTGCCTCATTGACTTATTTAAGGTTGCAAGTCTACCAGAGGAATGGGCTGCCTAGGATTCTTGGTGGTGACCTTGCCAGGATTTGGGGCCAGAGCCACTCACACAGGCTCACAAGAGCCGGCTGTGCAATCTCTTCCCAATCCAACATTCTGGGCCTCAGAGTAGTAATTTGAAATTGGCTTGGTGGGTGTATTTACACCAAGGAAATATGCACATGCTCAAGTCAGGGCTTTTTGAATTGGTTGTTAAACCTTAACCAGCACACCACAGCCATGACTCCTATTTATAATTGCTATGCCAGTGACTTCATCACCCCAAAGGGAATGTTTACATAGCCAGAGACCCTTCTAACCTCTACTCACAGAAGTATTCAAACCTTATATCACTTGTTTGGATTCTGTATTTCTTTGGCTCTTAAGATATATAACTGCAACTCTAAAGACTTAACTTTGATGGATTTCTGCATTCTTTCACCTTCTTAGGCCCATGCATCTCTTATAACCATGGAAATAAAACCTGAGTGTAGGCCCTCTTTCTCAGCTTTGCCCAGTTCGGTCATGACCTTCAAGGTTGTTCTATGTCTCGCCCTCCTTCCCCCTCAACCTCCAGCCCAGTGCATATCCCCTTGCAGCATCCAGCCCAGAATCCTCATGTTGTAAATTTTGCTCATTTTTTTTTCTTGTTTAGGGTCTAGATGAAGGTTGCTTTTGCAGGCAAGTCCTCTGGCCTCACAGTTTGGGGCACCGGCACCCCCTCCCCTACTACCTGCAGGTCTCCAGGCCGGTAAGCCATCATAGCCAGTTCCCTTCACACCTGGCACCAGCATGTGGACAAAGAACTCATGCTGTTGTGCTGATCCTGGTGACTCAGGCTGTAAAACTGCAGGCCAAGTTGTTAAACCCAGACTCAGGTAGACAGTCAAGAGGGCCAAGGCTGCCCTGCATCTGGGTTTTGGCAGACAGAGAAGTTTCTCCATCTGTGGGAGCCGTGGTATGGCCTTTCCCTCCAGGAGGCAATGCCGGGATAATTTATTGGGCCATAATTGTTGAAAGGAACAGTCCTCCAGGCCATTCAGTCAGGCCAAAAATGCTTCTTTATTGAGCACTCTCAGTGTTCTCAGCCCTGTGCTATGTGGTGTGTGTGTGTGTGTGTGTGTGTGTGTGTGTGTGTGTGTGTTGAGGGGAGAGTCACAAAAAAAAAAACAAGACCCAGGCCCTATTCTGTAGCTTACCAGTCAAGCAACGATAAAAAGCAGAATCTGCTAAATAAGTAGAAAGAGAAAGTGCTAAAGGATTTCAAAGGAAGAACTTCTCATAGTGGCCTTGAAGTTCATAAGAGTTTGAAGGATGAATGGGACTTAGTCAGTGAAAAGCAAGCTGAGGGCACCTCACCCAGGATGAGAGCTCACAGGACGGATACAAAAGGGCCTAGGACAGATTCAGGGAAGTTGTAGGTATGGAGTTCCTCAAACGCAGGCTCTTGGGAGGTTCTTCTGAGAGAAGAGCTGAAGGTGTGGGCAGAGGTCACAGAGGAGAGGACCTTGAACAATGGGCAAGGGAATCTGAAATCCACTGTAAGAAACAGGAACCTCATGCAAAGTTTTAAAGGAGAGGAGTGGTGTGATCTGGTTCATGTCACTGAAGGCAACGCTGGGCTTTCCCTTCTCACCGTAGGAGGTGTTTTCTCGAGGTGCCTAAGTTGCCAGGCTGAGGGGTCACGAGTGAAGAAAGAAGGTTGGGTGTGTTCCCACGATCATGTCTTCTGTGCTTGCTGGGTGCTCACTGGACTGTTCTGGAAACAGTTACCATCTGCAGTAGATGTCAGAGATAATGATATGATTCACAATCCTGTATAATAAAGAGCTAATATGCTAAGAGGACCGAATAGCAGAACGACCATCCGGACGGACGACCTTCCAGACAGAGTTGGCACCGTGGGGGCTGCAAGGACTGGCCGAGGCTGTGCGGGGCTGCGAGGGCCAAGCCCCTTTCCTGGACTTCGTGCATCCGGCCTCTAGTAATAATAATCACAAAAGTATCAAGTATAGGTAAGATTTACTGAGTGTGTGCTAGACCCAGAGCTAAACACTCTACATGTGTGATTTTGTAAAATACTTACATCATTCTATGAAATAGATACTGTGATTATCCCCATTTTATGGATGAGAAAACTGAAGCACGGAGAATGAAGGTCACACAACCAGCAAGCGGCAGCGGGAAGATGAGAGCCCTTCGTTAGGGGAAGATGGGACTCCAGAGCTTTGCCCTTTTTCACTGTCTATTCCTCCTTCTGAGACGGGGTGCTTCCTCTATGGAGCCCTTCCCAGGGAGGCTGGACATCACTGGTAGGTGGTGGGAGGGCCATGTTCAGAGGGCGCTGGAGAATGAACTCAGAAAGCCTCATGGAACGGTTTCTAGGAGTCTAGTGTAAGTCTCAGGCTCTGACATTTTTGTCCCATATTTCTGTCCCGCATGCTATTAAAGAAAACATAAAGTCAGTGTTTAAAAGCAGGTGATTTTTTAAAAATCCAGAATTCTAGACCCTTTTAGAAGCTAGACATCTGTCAATAATGCGTTTGCATTTCTTCCACACAACAGGCAGCAGGAGTAAGTGGCAGCTGCCCCCATGCCAAAGGGCTTTTGCTCCCCTGTTCACAGACCCTCATCACTCACTCAGAGTGTGCACTTACATCCAGCCCCATTGATCCATTCATGTTACCAATTGGTCTCTAGAGGTATTTGATTCTGAGATTCTGTTGACAGATGCTTGTGAAGTGAAAGTGAGAGGAACAGCAAGAAAATGGATAACATCAAGATCCAGAAAGATCTAGTCAACAGATACACAATTAGTAAAACTTTAATAGCGATAAATGTAAAGTCTTGTAATTGTTCATTAAATCAATTGAGGATACAGAGATATGACTTAAAAGTAATAAACACCCTCCAACACAAGTTTTATTTGATGAAAACCTCAATGTAAATCAACAGTATGATGGGAATGTCAAAAAAGCTGTGACTTCAGGCTATAGTAACACAAGTAAATAGCAAGCATTTTGTTTCCTTGGTAGGGGTGGGGCCATTTAGATATTTATAACATCATTTGCATACAAAATTATCAACTTGAAAATTAGCCTGTTATATTTGATCAAACATACATTTAATGAACTCACCCCCGATGCTTGGCAGGGCCAGACCAAATGACTTCGCAGGCCTTCTCCCGCCTGCTGGATTAGAGGGATACTGCACAGCCTCCAGGAAGAGTAGGGATTGATTTCCAGGGTAGAGTATGAGGGAGGACAGACATTGGCACAACATAAGGAAACTGCCCAGAGCTGCCTAGGGATAGGAGGTATGTGTTCCCCGGAAGCAGGATGACCCCTTGGCAGAAAAGGTGGAAGGGTAGATGGGAACAAGGGAACAATCAGAGAGTGATTGGTCTTAACCTTGGGTCCATGTTAACCCCCCCACTCACCCCTGTTCCAGGATTGCATGCATTGAAATTTCTTTGGAGAGAGGGAAATGAATATTAGCTTCTGTGTTTCCTATGTGAGAGCTACACATATGGTCCTAGTTTGGGAGCAAGCACTGGTTAGCTGTGAAAGCCTCTGGTGACACTAGCTCTGAAAGCTAGGGACTCTGTCCTAGTCTCAGTCTCTGAGGGCCCCCCATGGTGCTCCAGACATGATTTGGGCTGAAGATGGCGTTTTGCTCCACCTCCTAGATTTGTGGCATTGCCAACTTTTCAGTGGAGACATGGCACCCATTGAGGAGAAGCACAGACTCTGAGGAAATACGTGATGGTCAGTATATACAAGCACCTTGCAATTACTGGGGGTCTCTGTGAGGTCTCAAACCAAATCTTGAGGCCTGCTCCTTGGTCACACTTAGTAACTGCTGGGTGAGCAGTGGGTCAGGAGCATCCGGTGCACATGATCGCAGCACTCTTTGTGTGTGTGTGGGGGGGGGGGGGGGGGGGAGGAGAGAGAGAGAGAGAGAGAGACAGAGAGAGACAGAAAGAGACAGAGAGAGAGGCTCTGTGGTGGGAAAGAATATGGGCTCTGAGTCAGCCAGCCTGCGTTCAAATGTTGATCCAGGTTACTAATGTGTAGACTGAGGATAATCACACCAACATACAAGACAATATGCAATGTATTTGTAACTTAGTAAATGATCAACAGAAAAGAACCCAAAACTTAATTTTTTACAATTATTTTTAAGACCAGACAATTATTTTTTTACCCTGCTGTGGCTTTTGCCTGTGAAACTACTTGGATTTCAGCCCTTTGACCCTTTAAAAAAAACACATGTTGAGGAGACTGGATGGAGAGATTGGAAGATGTGCGCTCCCATTATGGGCAGGCTCTACCTCCATTCACACAGAAAAATCAGCAGCAGCAATTTTAGGAAGGAGCCCCTGAGTCACCTTTGAACCCACTCTCTCCTGTAACAGGCTCCTCAGAAGCGCCACCTGTGGGTCCTCACACATGCCAAGCAGGCCCCCACCCAGGGCCTTCTGCTTGTTTTTTCCGCCTGAAGCGCTCTTGCCTCAGATGTGCCTAATTCAACCTCTCTCTTCCTTGGAATATTGCCTTGTTAGAGGGAGCTTCCTGTGCAGCCCCACCAGGACCGCCTCTTCCCCCCTGTCCTGAGTTATCTTCTTGCTGACCGCCACCTGACACAGCGTGTAATTACCACCTTTCCTCCTCATTGGGAGCAGGGACTAGGTGGTAAGGTAAGCAGGCCCCTTTCCCAGGGCCTGGGATCGGCGGGTAAGTCTCAATGGACACTTTTGGGTTGTGTGGTCACAATGGCTTTACGTCCCAGACCTTCCTGAGTTCACTCCGAGTAATGGGTTTCAGCCAAATGGCTGTTGCCTGAGAGAGAACGCTGCTCTCCTGGCCTTGGGATGGCTGTTTTGTGTTCAGCTCCTCTTCCTTTTGCCTTTTTCCTGCTGCTAAGGTTGAACAATAACAGCAAGAGACTGGGAGCAGGAGCTGGGCCTCCAGAGGAACACAACATTTACTCACATAAAGGGGAAGCGGGACGAAGCGGGACAAATCGCCCCACTTCTATTGCCCACGCAGAATAATCCCTGGAGTTGGGGAGCACTTACCTGTCCCATGTTTCAATGGCCCAATTGTCTGGCCCCGCAGAGCTGTGGAAGCTGTTTACAGATGGGCTTCCACACTCAAGCAAGGACGGCAGCTCCTTCTGCCTGTGCAGCTGGAGGGAAGCCTTCACCATGTCTCCTGTAGGCTCAGCCATGGCATTTTATGATCTGAAAGATCATGTTTGCTCCTTTGGCCCTTAGAGGGCTGATCCTGTTGAAGCAATTAGTCCCCAGTGGTTCACGTGCGGTCGAAACCTGTCTTTCAAAGCAGCGCTTGGCGTTAGAAAGAAACTTGACTGGCTTGGAGGGCTTTTATGTTGGCATTTGGCCTCGTTGGGCAAGGGGAGCTTTTGAGCTGACAGTTCACAGTATCTTCTATGGAAAGTGGTCGGATGGATATGGCTGTGGGCAGCGGTTCTCAACCTGTGGGTGGTGACCCTTTTGGCAGCCAAATGACCCTTTCACAGGGGTCGCCTAAGACCATCCTGCATATCAGATACTTACATTATGATTCATAACAGTAGCAACATTACAGTTATGAAGTAGCAACAAAAATAATTTTATGGTTGGGTCACGACATGAGGAACTGTATTTAAAGGGCCAGAAGGTTGAGAACCACTGGCTGTAGGTCTTCAAGGAGAGAACATTTTTGGATTGCCATGAATACAATCATGCTTTGCATGACATTGATTTAAAAACTCTAACTGATAAAAGCAAACAACTCACAGGGTGGGGGGATTAAGGGAGAAATAGAACATTTAGACACCAGTAAGGTAACTCAACAATTAGCTACACGCTGTTTTGCACTTGTCTTTCATAACGTGCGGCACGTGCAGCGTTTGTCCTTGTCACCAGAGCTACCACACCTGCCTCTGCCTCAGAGAGTAGACTGAGGCTCTCCCCAGGGAAACCCTTTCTCTCAGGGGCTCGAAATGTGCACGTGTGTGTTTGGTGACTCCTCCCATAGTCATTGCCCGTTTGCTGGACTACAGAACTAGCCGAGGCCCACGTGAGAGGCGGGCAGAGATCGTGGCCTTTTATTAAGGACCTGCGAGCATGTTATAAATTACCTCTGGATCAGCATGCACCCCCATGTCCATCTCTGTGCTGCAGAGCCCGTCCCACTCAGTGAGACTGTGGGTCCTCCAGTGGTCGTGTCTGTGAGTTGTTCCTGCACCTAGCAGGTGCCTGGCACGGGGTGCTCAGTGACGACTGTTGAATAGAATTAAGTGATTACAAAACTGGACTTTAGAAATGGAGGGACTTCAAAGCTCGGTTAGGCCAAGACACTGATCTCATAGAGAAGGGCCTGAAGAGGTAAAGGAATTGGCCTGAGAACCCAGAAGGCTGGCAGCCACCAGCAACCGGGGCTTTGGCTTCTTTGCCAGACCTTTCTCCCACTAGGAAAACAGAAGTTCCAGAGCTGGATGTGGCCTTGGCATTCGTGTGTGTGTGTGTGTGTGTGTGTGTGTGTGTTTCTTTCTGCTTGTAGTACTGTATTTATTTTAAAAAGTATGAAAGACATTCCTCTAACACTCATTTTATGGGTGAAGAGGTTGAGGTCCACAGTCACCTCGTAGTTGCCCAGGGTCACACAGCTGGGTATGTGGCTGGCAGAGCCTCATTCTCTAGGACGTAAGCACCAGGCCCCTAGAGCACTGGGAAGGCACTTGGGAAGGTATGGCTACACCATCCAACCACAATGAAACACTCCCCAAGGGCAAAGGCCTTGAGCATGCGCAGACTCAGCACATACTGGGTGCTCAGAAAGTATGCCTTGAATGACTGGAGTAGGAGGGTGCTTTAAGGTGGACCATGTAGATAGTGGCTGACGAACGAAATAGATCTAGAGACATGGAAGCATGCAACAGACTGATGCATTTCAGAGGAAGAAGGGAAGCAGGAGGAGATTAACCAAAGAACTTATATGCATATATGCATAGCCCATGGACAGACAATAGTGTGGAGAAGGCCTGGGTGGAGGTGGGAGCAGGATGGAGGAGGTCATTGTGGGAATAAAAGGGGGCAACTGTAAGACTTTCAACAATAAAGAAATTTTAAAAAATTATAGCGTAAAGAACAACATACACTTTGACAGAATATTTACATCTAAATGAGTCTTTTAAAGAATTCACCTTTTGAGGCTGTATGCATTTATTTCAGTGTTCTGCTTTGTTTAAGATACTTTTAAAAACTCTCTTTTGGCATTTCCTCCTGAGTTCTTTAATTAAGGCATATAAACCCATGGTTTCATTACTTTGTAGTCACATCTTTTTTACTTAAACCTCTCAGTTAAATTCCTCATCCTATTTTCTTTATTTAAAGATGCTTATTGAATGTCTTCTATATGCCAGCATCACTGACTTTAAAATTTAGAATCCAATCATACTACAAAAAAGAGTAGTGTATGTTCATTGAATGCCAGGCACTATTCATAAGCACTTCATATAAAATGATTGATTAATCCCCACAGCAACTTGACGCGGCAGGTGTGGGACTGGGGTGCAGAGAGTTAAAGAGGTTGTCCTATGACATAAAGCTGGGAAGAGATGGGTTATTGAGCATCCTTATGCCGTTGTTTTGAACTCTGCATCTGGCAGATTGCTTGTCTCCATTTTGTTTAGTTCTTTTTCTGGAGTTTTGTTCTTTTCTTTTCTTTTATTTTCTTTTCTTTTGGGACATATTTCTTTGTCTTCTCATTTTGGCTGCTTCCCTGTGTTTGTTTCTATGCATTAATTAGGCAGAGCTGCTACAGCTCCCGGTCTTGTCAGAGTGGCCGTGTGTAGTAGGTGTCTTGTGGGACCCAGTGGTACAGCCTCCTGGTCACCTGAGCCAGGTGCTCCAGGTGTGTCCCTTGTATAGGTTGTGTGCCCTCCTGTTGTAGTTGAGCCTTAATTGCTGTTGGTACATCAATGGGAGGGATTGACACTGGGCTGATTGGTTGAGAGGACTGGCTGAGACTGCAGTGGAGGAGCTGTTGTGCAGGGGTTGACCCCGCAGAGCAGGATTTGCTTTAGTCACTAAAGTTGGGACTCTGGTGCCTGCGAGTCCACCCATTGGGTGTGCTGTTTGTGGAAGTAATCATCACAATCAAGGGTGATGCTCTGGTGTGCTCAGAAGCTGGCTACTGCATATGTTGGTTTTGGGGCCTCTTGGGAGGAGCTCTGGTGCAGGCCAATGTCAGCCACTTGGTATGAACTACAAAGTGATCCATAGATGGTTGCCACTTGCGCCATTTGTATGGAAAAGCCACTGGAAATGGCTTGGTTGGGATGGAGTCTCAGGAACCCCTGGGGTGGGGTGAACAGTGTTAACCAGGTTGATGGAGACTCAGATATGGCGCTTGCCTGTGCTGGGTGGGGGACAGACTCAACAGGAAGCAATGGCTTCTGCCAGCTCTTCTGTCTGATAGAAAGCGGCCCCTTGAGCCCTCACCCTGAAGCCAGACAGTTCAGCACCTTCCTGTTTGTTCCTCGCACCTTTCTAGTTGCTACCCCAGCTCTGGAGCTCTGAGGAACGAGTCCAAGTAAGTCCATATGGGACCCTTGAAGAGGAATGGTGGGACTCCAGCAGCCCTCCGTCTCACTTCAGCCACAGTCCCCACTGGTTCACAGCCAGGAGTGCTGGGGACTTCACTTCCCAGCACTGGAGCCCTGGGCTGGGGAGCCTGGTGTGGGGCTGGGAACCCTGGATCTTCAAGGGGCACCTCCGAAGCTGAGGCATCCTTCTCATTTTTAACCTCCATCCAAAGGTGTGGGACCAGCCAGTTCAGCATCTCTGCCCCTCCCGCCAGTCTCCGCATGGCTGCTTCATTCTACCATTAGCTATAGGGATTCTGTTTGGTGAGACTTCAGGCAGTTTTCAGTGGAGGTTGTTCTGTTGTTTAGTTGTAATTTTGATGTGGTTGTGGGGGGAGGTGAGCACTGCTGTTACCTACACTCCATCTTGACCTTCATGTTGTGTTTTGTTGCTAATCCAGGGATGTTTACCTTAAAAAACAAAAAAACTACAATGTATTTTATTTTTTGTTTTCAGGAACATTTTAGAAATATTTTCTTTTATTTTTCCAGCCTTACTGAAGTAGAATTGACAATTAAAATTGCATATATTTAAGGTGTACACCCTGATGACTTGCTGTATGTATACATTGTGAAATAATCACCACAATCAAGGTAATTAACATGCTCATCACTTCACATATTTATTTTTTTCTTTTCTTTTTGTGGTGAAAACACGTATGATCTACTTTCTTAGTAAATTCTAGGTATATAAAATAGTCCTGTTACCTATAGTTACATTGTTGTACATGTATTTACCTTTCATGTATGTTGGTAAAATTTTGTTCTTTCTTTCATGTGGATCTTCATACATTTGTAAAGGTTTATTCCTAGGGAATATATATACTTGTACACACACACATACACACACATATTCACATTTTTATATACTTAAATAAAATTGCTATAATTGCCACTTGAATGGGATCTTTTCCTCTTCATTCTATTTTCAAATGGAATATTGACAGTGACTATTCATTTAGTTATCCAGCTGTGTGCAAGGATCAGGACTGTGTTAGTGTACCAGACAGACACAGTCTGTATAGAGTATTGATAAATTCTAAGCTATTGGACATTCTTGCATTTCTGGGCCAAGCCCTGTTTGGTAATGGAATATTATTATTTTAATATATTGTACTGAAAGTTAGGTTTGGTTTTATTCTATGTACAATGCTTGTTTACAAACTGCCTACAAATAGCTTGAGCGAGACCAGTTTGGCCTGGCACATATGCACATGGGTGTTTATGTTAACTTTGTAAAATAAATGGGAAACCTTGCCATTTTTTGTATAGTATGTATGGCATTGGAATTAAGTGTTTCATTCTTATTCCTTGACAATCACATTAAATCATAAGTTCAAACTAGAGCTGAGAAAAGGCCCCAGGTTTCCTGGATCTCAGACCTTTGAAAGAATTTATGGAAATAGAACAGAGTGGAGAATTATACAACAATAAGCCAGATGACAAGGAATGTATTTCTTTTTTTTGGTACTACTCCCTCTCAGGGGAAATAGCAGCCTGGTATGTTCACTTTGAAAGGCCTGGTTCTTTATCTAGGGAGCACACCCTCATCCTAGACCTGTTCTGTGCTCTTGGCGAGTATAAGATGGGACTAATGCTTTGAGGCAGGGGTGACTGAGTGGCTTTGGATGAGGTGGGCAGAAAACTGCAGTGGCATTAAGCGAGGGGCAAACAGCAGCATCATTGCTGTTCCTTTCCCATGGGACCTCCCAACATCTGACATAAATAAGAGTCAGTGTCTCCCTTCTTGTCTTCTTCCTCTGCTTCTTTCCGAATTTGTACAATAGGAGCTAAAGCTACCAGGCCAGTTCCATGCCTACTGCACAGTCCAATGTCAGGCTGACCAGTGAGTCCAAAGCCCTGGTTCTGTGATACAATCCTCCTCATAATGTTTTTGTTTATATTCCTTTATATGTCTCCAATTTTTCTAAAAAATATATATTTTTATTGATTTCAGAGAGTAAGGAAGAGGGAGAGATAGAAGCATCAATGATGAGAGAGAATCATCAATTGACTGCCTCCTGCACACCTCCTACTAGGGATCAAGCCTGCAACCCAGGCATGTGCCCTGACAGGAATTGAGCAGATGACCTCTTGGTTCCTGAGTTGACACTCAACCGCTGAGCCATACCTGGCTGGGCCCAATTTTTAAATTTAAGCATTCTTCCCCTTATCTTTCCTGACTAAAAACTTTTCAAGTCCAAAGGGCTCTTAAAACTCTTTCCAATAGCCTATGTATTAATTTTCATCTTTTCCTCTTTTAAAAAATTTTTTAAAAATATATTTTACTGATTTTTACAGAGAGGAAGGGAGAGAGATAGAGAGTTAGAAACATTGATGATCAGCTGCCTCCCGCACCCCCACTACTGGAGATGTGCCTGCAACCACGGTACATGCCCTTGAGTGGAATTGAACCTGGGACCCTTCAGTCCCCAGGCCAATGCTCCATCCACTGAGCCAAACCGGTCAGGGCTAAAGAAATATTTTAAACAAATCTTTATTGTTGAGAGTATCATAGTTGTCTCCACACCCCACCCCCTGCCCCATTGGCTTCCTCCACCCGGTTCCCACCCCACCCCAGGCCTTCACCACTCTATTGTCTGTGTCCATAGATAAGATCTGTGGTTAATCTGTTCTCACCCTCACTTCCCCCTTCCCTCTAGATTCATCAGTCTGTTCCATGCTTGCATGCCTCTGATTCTATTTTATTCACCAGTTTATTTTGTTCATTACATTTCTTTTTTGTCTTGATTTTTAGATTCAGTTGTTGATTGGTATGTATTTGTTCCCATTTTATTGTTTATATATATTTTTAAAATATATTTTATTGATTTTTTACAGAGAGGAAGGGAGAGGGATAGAGAGTTAGAAACATCGATGAGAGAGAAGCATCAATCAGCTGCCTCCTGCACACCTTCTACCTGGGATGTGCCTGCAACCAAGGTACATGCCCTTGACCGGAATCAAACCTGGGACCTTTCAGTCCGTAGGCCGACGCTCCATCCACTGAGCCAGACTAGTCAGGGCTATATTTTTTATTTCTCTCCCTTCTCCTCCTCCTCTTCCTCCTCCTCCTCCTCCTCTTTTCCTTCTCTTTCTTCTTCTTCTTGGCATTTTAATTATGATGTGCCTTGGTGTAGTCCTCTTTGTGTTCCTCTTGTTTGGGGCTCTGTGCTTCCTGGACTTGTAAATGTATTTCTTATACCAGGTAGGGGAAGTTTTCTGTCATTATTTCTTCAGATAGGTTTTCAATATCTTACTCTCTCTCATCTCCTTCTGGCACCCCCAAAATTCGAATGTTGGAACATTTGAAGTTGTCCTAGAGGATCCTTACACTATCTTCATGTTTTTGTATTCTTTTTTCTTTTTGCTCTTCTGGTTGGCTGTTTTGTGCTTCCTCATATTCCAAATCGTTAATTTGATTCTCAGAATCCTCTATTGAATCCCTGTAAATTAATCTTTATTTCAGTTAGTGTATGCTTACTATGTGACTGGTCCTTTTTCATGTCTTTGACATTCTCACTAAGATCTTGAAAGTTTCAGGAAGATCCTTAAGTAACCTTACAAGCATGGTTTTGAACTCTATGTCCAGTAGTTTTTGTGCTTCCATTTCTTTCACTTGTGATATGTTTCTTTGTCACCACATTTTGGTTGCTTCCCTGTGTTTGTTTCTATGTATTAGGTAGAGCTGCTATGTCGCCTGGAATTGGTAGAGTGGCCTGGTGTAGCAGGTGTCCTGTAGGACCCAGTGGCCCAGCCTCTCCAGTCACCTGAGTTGGACACTCTAGGTGTGTCCTTGTGTGGGTGTGTGCACAGTCTTGTAGGTAGTTGAGCCTTGATTGCTGTTGACGTCTCTGGGAGGAGTTGACCTCCCGGCCAATTGGCTGTGAGGACCAGCTGTGGCTAAGGTGAGAAAGCTGCTGTGCAGGAGGTGAGGCTCAGGTGTGAAGCAAGGCAGGCTGGTGCTAGTGCTGTGTCTTGGCCTTTTATTGATAGGTTTGGGACACGCCTGCCGTCACCATCTGCAGCTTTTTTGAGAGATTTCAGCAAAGTCTGAAGCCAGGGCAGGCTATTCATATGTGAAAGCTGCTGCAAACAGGTTGGGTGGAGCTGCAAATTGAATGGGGCGGGGTCTCAGAGAAGCAGCGTGCTCCAGACTGATTGAGTCTTAGATCTGGCTGCTAGTCAGTCCTGCAACAGGAGAGGTCCCCACACAGTAACAATGACCCTTGCCCGAGCACTGCCATCTGGAAGAAAGACACCCCAAGTTCCTGCCCTGATGCCAGACAGTCCAGTTCCTCCCCATATGTGTGTGGGTCCCCCAGCGCTGGAACTCGGAACGAGAGGATCTAGTAAGTTTATGCTGGAGCCTTTAAGAGGAACACCTGGTATTCCAGCAGCCTCCTTGTCACGGAGTCCCAATCCCCACTGGTTTTTACAGCCCAAAGTTATGGGGACTTGTCTTCCCAGCTCCAGGAGCCTGGGCTGGGGTTCTGGTGTGAGGCTGGGACCTCTTGCCCTTCTGGGAGGCCTCGCAGAGATGATCTCCCTTCCAATTAAAAAAGCCGCATGGGGGTGCTGGTGCAGCCGGTTTCACCCCTCGGCTGTTTAACCCCAGGGTCAGTGTGCTTTCTTTTTCCTTCTCTAATTGTCGAACTTCCATTCAGTCAGCTTCCAGGTGATCCTGGATGATGGTTGTTCTGTATTTTAGTTATAATTTTGATGGTCATGGGAGGTGGCAAGTATAGGTGTTTACTCATGCCACCATCTTCCAATTCTGAATTGTACATTTTAAATGAGTGAATTTGTATGGTTTGTAAATTAAATTTTACAAAGCTGTTAAAGCAGGCATCCTCAAACTACGGCCCGCGGGCCACATGCGGGTGTTTTTGCCGCCGCTGCCTGACTTGCTTAAAATAAGATATGTGCAATGTGCTAGGAATTTGTTCATAGTTTTTTTTTAAACTATAGTCTGGCCCTCCAACCGTCTGAGGGACAGTGAACTGGCCCCCTGTTTAAAAAGTTTGAGAACCCCTGTGTTAAAGGCTCACTTATCTGTGGAAAAAAGTGAACCATAAGACACTGCTGGTGAGAATGCAGACTGGTGTAGCCACTGTGGAAAACAGTATAGGTTTTCCTAAAAAAATTAAAAATGGGAGTCCCATTTGACCCAGTGGTCCCACTTCTAGGAATACTGGTATATCCTAAGAAATCAGAAATACCAGTCAGAAAGGATATATGCACTCCTGTGTTTATAGCAGCACAATTTACAATAGCTAAGATTTAGAAACAGCCCAAGTGCCCAGCAGCAGATGAATGGGAAAGTAACTGTGGTAGGTTTACACAATGCAATACTACACAGCTATAAAAAAGAAAGAATTTTTACCATTTGCAACAGCCCAGAGGGCATTATGTTAAGTGAAATAAGCCAGTTAGAGATAGATAACTATCACATGATCTTACTCATTGTTGAATCTATGGAACAAAATAAACCGATGAGCAAAATCCAGAGACATAGAAGCATGAAGCAGACCGTGGGTGGGTGGCAAGAAATCAGCCAAAGAGCTTGTATGCATATGTGTATAACCCATGGACACAGACATAGGGTGGTGAAGGCCTGAGGTCGGGGCAGGCTGGAAGAGACCAATGGGGGGAAAAGTGGACATATGTAATACTTTCAACGATTAAGATTTTTTTTAAAAAAAAAATTACTTGTCTAAATATATATGGGTCTATTTCTGGACAGGCTAATCTGTTCCACTTATCTATATGTATGTCAATGTCACATTGTTTTAATTACTGTGGCTTTATAGTATGTCTTGAATCAGGTAATGTAAACCTTCCATATGGATTTATAATGAGCTTGTCAGTATTCACTACTGGTATTTTCATTGGGATCACATGGCATCTATAGGCCCATTTGGAGACAATGTATATCTTAACACTGTTGTCTTCTGATCCATGAAGAAGATATAGCTATTTATTTATTTACAACTTTAAAAATTTCTCTCAGCAGTGTTTTCTAGTTTTCAGTGTAAAGGACTTTCGCATATTTTTTGTCACATTTTATCCCTAAGTGTTTGATATTTTAATGCTTTAACAAATGGCATTTTCTAATTTTTACTGTTAGAATATAGAAATACAAATTTTTTTGTATGTTGATCTTGTATCCTGCAACCTTGTTAAAGCCACTTACAGTCATGTACCACATAATGACATTCTGGTCAACAACAGAACACATCTAGGATGGTGGTCCCGTAATATTTTAAAGAAGCTAGAAATCACCTATCGCCAAGTGATGTCATAGCCCTCATACTGTCATCACACAGTGTTCCTCGCCTGTTTGTGGTGATGCTGGTGTACCAGCGAATTTTGTAATCAAAGAAAATACGATAATTTCAAGAGAAACATCAAAAGTGCTTTATTCAAAGCAATGTCCATCTCTAGCTACACATTTCCACCATCTTTCAGGTAATTTGTGGATACCATCCCTTTAGAACTTTTCTTGTTTTGAAGCAAACCATTCAGAGACCAAATTTTCCACTTCTTCGTATGTTTTGAAGTGCTGCTCAGAAAGTGCGTGTGCCATCAATCAGAACTAGTGGTAATCTGAAGGAGCAAGGTCTGGTGGATATAGTGGGTGGGTTAATACTGCCCAGGCAAGATCTTTTAACGTGTCTTTAGCTGGTTTTGAAGTGTGTCATGGTGTGTCATCATGAAACAAAATTACTTTGCTGTGTCTTCTGGCACATTCTGGTCATTTAAAGACCAAAGCGTGGTTCAAATTGATTATTTGTTGTCGGTAGCAATCAGTATTAATGGTTTCACCTGGTTTTAGAAGCTTATAGTACACCACACCTTCCTGATCCCACCAAACGCAGAGCATTATCTTCTTTCCTAAGTGATTTGGCCTTGCGGTCGATGTTGATGGTTGACCTGAATTAACCCATGATTTTGTGCATTTGGGATTCTCAAAATGAATCCACTTTTCATCACCAGTCACAATTCCATGCAAAAAAGACTTTCATGCCGTTGAAACAACATTTTACTGATGACTTTTCGGTTCTCCATTTGTCTTTCGTTCAGTTGATGTGGCACCCATTTTCCTTTAAAATCTTTCCCATTGCTTGTAAACAATTGGAAATTGTTTGCTGAGCAAAGTTTAATCTTTCTGCAAGTTGTTTTTGAGTTTGACAGGCATCTTCATCCAATAATGCTTGTAATTGTTGTTCTTCAAACTTTTTTGGTTGACCTGGACATTCTATGTCTTTCACATAGAAAACATCACTTTTAAAGCATTTAAACCAGTGTTCACAAGTATCTTGAGATGGAGCATGTTCACCATAAGCTTCCCGAAGTATTCAGCACGACTTTTCTTCAAAATTAAGTAATGAATTATAACTACTCACAAATGCTCTTTTTTTGGGCACAAAATTCGACATTTTTAAGTGTAAAAATATCTATGATGTTAACACCTTCAGCAGTTTTGACATATGAAGGTTTGAAGCTTGTTATCAATACAACATAGCATACATATCAAATCACATATATGTCAACATATGTGTAACTCCATCAATTGAAAAAAATCCACATTATTAACTGGTACATCTAGTAAATGAACTTACGGTGCTGCCACTCGTATAAAAGTACATCACATACAGTTCTGTACAGTACATAATACTTGCTAATGATAATAAATGCCTATGTTTCTGATTTATTTACTGTACTATACTTTTCCTCCATTCTGGAATATAAAGCTCTTTTTAATTAAAGTATAGTTGATTACAATATTTAGTAGTTTTAGGAGTACAACATATGACTTGACATTTATGGGCCTTACAGAGTGATCACCATAACCATATGTCACCATGCAGAGTTGCTGCGATAATAGTGACTGTATTCCCTGTGCTGTCCTTTACATTCCTATCACTTACTTACCAGTTTATATATCTTAATCCCCTTCATCTTTTTGGCCATCTTCCTACTGCCCAACCCTCTGGCAACATCAGTTGGTTTTCTATATCTATGACTCTGTTTGTCTTGATTTGTTTGTTCCTATGTTTAGTTTTATAGATTCCACATATAAGTGAAATGATACAGTATTTGTCTTTCATGGACTTATTTCACTTAGCATGATAATAACCTCTAGGTTTATCCATGTTGTCACAAATGGCAAGCTTTCATTTTTCATGACTGAGTAATATTCCATATCGTGTGTCTGTGTGTGTGTGTGTGTGTGTGTACACCACTTCTTTATCCATTTATCTATCAATGGACACTAGGTGCTTCCATATCATGGCTATTATAAGTAATGCTGCAATGAACATAGAGGTGCACATCTCTTTGATTTAGTGTTTTGTTTTCTCCAGGTAAGCATCCAGAAGTGGAATTGTTGGGTCTTTCTTTGTCTCTTGTTATAAGTATTGCTATCCCAGCCATTTCTTTTCACTCCAATTTTCATGGAATATCTTTTCCCATCCATCCACTTACTTTTGATCTGTGTGTGTCTCATGTAGGCTTACTTTTTAAATCCATTCAGCCACCCTATATCTTTTTTTTTTAATTTATCTTTATTGTTCAGATTATTACAGTTGTTCCTCTTTTTTCCCCCATAGCTCCCCTCTTCCCAATTCCCACCCCAACCTCTGACCTTGCCCCCCCATTGTCCTCATCCATAGGTGTACAATTATTGTCCAGTCTCTTCACGCATCCCCAACACCCTTAACCCCTGAAAATTGTCAGTCCACTCCCTTTCTATGCCTCTGATTCTATTCTATTCTCAAAGGATACCTTTCAGCATTTCATATAATACTGGTTGGGTGG